>PVKS010047745.1:0-12702 GCA_004027875.1 Aplodontia rufa | reverse complement strand
GGAAATGTAAAGACAACAGTAATACACTGGAAGGTTTTAGAATGCTAGAGTTTAACAACAGGACTTTAATTTAGAACTGGGGTATCAAACTGAAATTTGGAGGTAAAAGTTGAACTCTGAAGCCAGGAGTGAACTGCCAGGTGATCTTAAGATGACTTGATCTGTGTGAGGGAGGCAGAGTTTTTTATAGATTACAAAACTTCAAATGATTTAAAGCTTAAGGGCATAATTATTATCCATCTGTTTTATAAGAAGATCTGCAAGTTCCATCTCGAAGATCCCTCAAATACGTCCTCTGTCTCTGCAGTTGTCAGCCTCCTCAGATGGAACCAACATCATCTTGTACAAGATGGAGCAGAGGGATGTGAGGGGTCTTGAGAAGGGGCAGAAATCGGCTACCACTTGTAAAAGTGAAACAGCATAAACCTTAGTCTTCAGATTTTTGTCTCAGGAAGCAATGCACTTCTTGTGTGAACAATCCAGGAGCAGGAAGTGGTAAAAATACTTTAAGGCTTATTGAATTGCTCATTTTAGTTATCTGATCATCTTGATAAATGTAGGGCAAGAACAATTATGCCTTGGTTTTTCTGGTTTACTCTTCTGTGAGCATAAAACTACACAGCTGCTCCTAACCTGATCCCATCATGTACATACATGTAACCCACAGAAATCTCTCTTTAGAGGTAAAACGTGTTAGAGAGGTAATAACTTTCTTTCTTACTCTGCATAAAGCTTCACTCAGATTAAACTTTGCACACATACGCCTATCAGCTCGTATCTCTAAGCTGTATTCTCGCTTTATGAGCACAAACTCATGTAACATTATATGAACTCTATAGTTGTAAAAGCTGAAAACCGTCAATGATGATAGCTTAACAATTTATAATCTGATCAGACAAAAAAGAATTGTGGATAAAGACTAAAATAAATTTCACCCACCCTTTAAAAACAACAGGTGTCTAAGGTACTGAGAAACCTGAGTATAACCTCAATGTTTTCCCAGTTAACTCAATATGTTTTTTTTCATTTTTTAAAAAAATGCTTTAAGAAATAAAAATAAGTGAAAACACAGCATATATAGAAGGATGTATAGTTTTTAGAACCATTCACCAAAGTTTATTATAATGAATATTTGTCAGCTACAATAATAATAAAATTCCTATGCATTTCCCAAATTAAATGAAAACAATTCCTTCATCACTAACACTTTATGTAATATGCAACAAATGTATGTGGGCAGAGGGAGATACTCCACACTCTGTCAATTAGGCAGGAAGGTCCCTACAACAATCCATGTTCACATCTGCTTCCCCAGGCATGCATGAAGTCAATCGATAAGTAGATATACGACGATACAATCTCTACACTCCCTTCCAAGTCTATGACTGTGACTCACTGGGGCTTCCACCATGTTTGGCTTGCTGTTCCTCAGTGTCTTTACCGCATGGAAAACATCGACGACGTTTTGTCGTTTCACCATTTCAACGACAATGCCTATGGCGCAGAACATGCCGCTTCGACCACCACCATTTCTGAAAGCAGAGAGCGCACAGGTATTTTATCAGCTTTGGGGAAACCACAATATGTTTGAGAAAACCAAACACTGTCTATAATTTTTTTCCATTTGTGTCTTTGTTTTGCTTTATACATATGCTTGTATGTGTACAGGGCACTAAGGAGGAAGCTTGAGAATGAGGTGAGCTCAGTAGCTTCCACTTAGGGATACGCTATAGCGCAGAGAGCTCAAACCCAGATGCCATGGGATTCTGACATGTTTGTAACATATATAAATCAGAGAAGCTGTTCACAGAAGTGCTCCAAAGAGTTTAAATCATATTAACAACCATAAAATAATCAATATTTAGAAAACACCAAAAGTAAAGTTAGCAGTTAATTACAATATTATAAGACAGAAGCTCTATTTCAAAATCATGTCTATGGGAGGTCTGTTAAGATTTGAGTTGACAATTTTTTAAAATAAAAACTGCAGAGGCTAAGAAGGAAATGAGCACCAAGCCCCCCTGGCTGGCCAGGCCAAGATGCCCCACTCACAGGCAGTGGATGATTGTCCGGCCTTCCCCTTCCTCACATTCTTCCTGCCATTTTTCCACCTGCAGGATCAGTTTCAAAAATGACCGTTTGGAGCCAGGCACTTCTCGATGAGAAGCCCACCCTAGATATTGAAACTGCTGCACCATCAGATAACCTTCCTGTGGCTGTAGAGGGAAAAGGATTTTTATGTGAATTAAGTTGGACCAGAACTTAGTAAAAAGTAAAACGTGCATATGATTTATAATACATTGATATTTGCATTGAATTCAGTCTACTTGATTCAAGTCCTAGTATGTACTTGTCCATAAGGAGACATTCCAAATTACAGCAGCAAAAAACATGCAAATCTTTCTTTACTCCTGCTTTCCCCTCACACTCCAAATCCAGTAATGAATCCTATGTTTAGCTTCCTAAATAATTTGTAAATTTATCTCCTTTTCTTTAGGCAACTGCCAAGCACAATTTTAAGAATAGCCTCCTAGTTGATCCCCCTGAATGAACATTGATCTCCCTATTACTACTAGGCACCATGATTATTTTGGAATGCAAAAATGTTCTTCTCATTCCCTGCTTTAATGGGTTCCAAATGATCTTAGCATTAAATTAAAATCTTTTTTGCCTTAACTTAAAAATCCTTATATAATGTGGCTCAACCTCCTTTTTCCAAATTTCTTTTTAATCTAACATGATCCTCAAGTTCTAAGCACACTGGGACTTTGTCATCTGTCTCCTTTGCCTTGAAAATTTCCTTCTAACTTGCCCTCCTCGATCCCAGGAATGATCAACTTGGCTCAGGCTTGCCTGGGAACTTTTCTGTTTTAGTACTCAACCTTGTGTGTCCTGGGAAAGCTGTTACCAGCTTCAGCAGCTTAGGGAGGCCCTAGGTAACTTATTGAGATTCTGTCTCAAAATAAAAAACATAAAAAGGGCTGGGGATGTGGCTCAGTGGTTAAGAGCCCCTGGGTTCAAGCCCCAGTACAAAAAAAGAAAAGAAAAGAAAAATGTGGTTATCTCACCCTGAAATAACACCTGTCTATTCTTCAAATTTTGGCTTAAAATAAAATACCACAATCTCAGAGAAGTCTTCTCTGATCACCCAACTGTGTCTGATCATCCATTTAAACATTATTTATTCTGGGCTTTCCTTTCATATCATATGTAAATCATATTAATATACAAATGATCATACAATTAGTTGCACAATGCTTATGTTCTTTGACAAAATATAAGTTCCTTAAAGGTATGGAAATCTTTCTTTTCATCCTAAACTCTTTATCACAAGAACTGTGCAAAATACTTTCCAAATAACAATACTATTTAAAGAAATCAAACCCTCAAATTTTCAAAAGGAAATAGAAGACTATGCAATGCCTTGAGTAAGCCATACTACAGAGCAACTGATCCTAAGTTCCACATGACAAGGACTTGTGCACCTGTTAGGATATAGGTCCTACATTCTACAACATCCAATTATTATTTGTGCATACTAAAAGACTGGTGAAGTGAATAATGAACTAAATAATGAAACTGGGAAAAGAAAAAAAAATTCAGTAAATACCAGAATATCAAATATAGAGGAAGACAAATTAAAAACAAATAAACATGTGCTAAGAAAAGGTAATAGATTTCAGGTCTTGTTCCTAGACTGGTTTTCATACAAACATCTCAATTCACAGATGTTTTACTTTCTTCATTCAGCAGCTACAGTTTCTTAGCTAAAATATTACTAGAACCATAATGTAACAGATGTGCAGACATAATGAGATTCCATTTAAATTAACATCTAAGATATGCATGAGTATTATGACATGATTGAAGTTATCCTTTTTTCTCCACTGAAATGAGCAATAGAATTGGATATGATTTTATCCCTTGCTCATAGTTATATACATATAGACTAATTAACAAGACACACATAGAGCCATTTGGATATGAGAAACACTGAAACAAGACAATCCTAATCACACACTTAAAATAATACACATGCATAAAGCTGGTGCTTTAAAAAACAGAGCAGTTTTCCTTTGAAAAAGCACAATTCTGTGGAGGCTACTAATGTTTTCTTTTCACATTCTGTTTGCTATCTGATTACATAAAGTAGTATTTATTATACCACTTTTTTATTTTTTTGGAGAGACCCTCAAACTTGCTATTTAGTGTAAAAGCATATAAACAGTCAAAGAAAGACTCCTGAGGGACACATCTACTGCTCAGCAGCTCAGATAACGCACAGTAATATGTACTGTCTCTCCCTTCAGATCTGGGCTGAGCTAGACCCTGGGACATAAGATGAGCTGTGGGGTGGAGGAGATTCAGTGATGTCTGACTTCTCCTTTGGTCCTGGAATTCTCTCTTATGTACACGTCTTAGAACAGTGACATGAGTCTCTCCTGCAGGCTGGTCTGACATATCCTTCATCCTCAGATAAAGCTTGTCCATCATCATCACCAAGTTCTTATTTTTTAACGCATGCCTCTACTGGGTGTCAGTACTAATAAGAAATGCAGTCATCCTTCACATAAACACACCTGTGCTCAGAGGCCAGACCCAAATCATAAAGCTTGATTGAGCCATTGTACCTGAGTCCAGATCTCTGGGTGGGATGGGCTAGTCTAGTAAATGACCCAAAAATCTAGCTTTAGCATTTCAAGTTTCTTGTACTTGGAATGCCTTTTTTCCCTTGTACTAAAGTATTAAGATGCTTATTAGCTTTGAGATAGATTGTGTAGTGCTTATTAATTTTTCACTTCTTATTGTCTGAATGGAATTATATCCCATCATGATCATGATCTACTTGTTCTGAATCAGCTCCGTTAGAATGACCTAACAAAGACTTACTCTTGTTAAATTACATATCCTAAATATCCGGTTGATCACATCACAATCCATTGAACAAGACATACATTCCACTTGAATAGGGCCATATCTTAGCATCCCTTCTTCTGGCCAGTACTGTGGGCAGCCCTAGGTAATGAATGTTTTGAAAGAAAAAGAAAGAAGCATTATTTTTTTCTAATTTGGGTACTATAAAGCAGAAATTAGCATTTTATTACTACTTATTAATTTGTAAATGAATATACAAAGCAACACTTGGCCATTAACCTGGGACAAGTCGACTTCATTTAGCATCACAATGGAAGTACAGCCGTAATCATACACTAATCTCCAGAAGTCTTTCACAGTGTTTGGTAGTGGGTATTGTGTGACGATGAAAGCAGCTGGTTGCCTGTAGCTCTGTGAAGAAACAAGGTAGAAGAAGTTTAAATTAAAATGTATGATCAGATAGATTGTCCAGATTCAACACACTTCAATGTAGGACCAGTAAGAGGCGCAAGCTATACATACAGATGGAGCCAGAGTACTGCCTAAGCCATGGGGGTCACCCAAATGTCCTGGAACTAGTAATGAGTCAATTTGGAGAGAAGACTTGATGGTTCCAAACAATTCAAGAAATGAATTTTTATTTCATGGAGAGAAATAAATATGGGACAAATACAAAAGTTGAAACTAAAGAACTTCTTGAGGTAAAAATCCTCCATGAGGTATTTATTGGGCTATTTCAATTTCCCAAAGATAATGAGTCTCTGAAAGGCTTAAGACAAAGCAAGTCCAAAATCCCTGGTATGTTTGTCTATCAATCTCTTGTGTAAGTGAGTGTGTGTGTGTGTGTGTGTGTGTGTGTGTATAAATAAAACTGACCTTCTTCCTCTCCAAATAAGAAAAACCACAGGTACCTCAAACTTTCATGCTTTTATATTATATGGGAATTCTCAGCAATTCCCATTTACATTATACGGGAATTTTGCAATGGTCAATCTACTTTCCATGTCCTGGGAATTTCCAATGAACATCAGTGGTCAGAATGAGTTTTGATCATTTAAAATCCTCTGGTGACAGAGTTAACACCAATGTATGTGCTTCTTGGCCCCACTCAAAGGTTTACCAAGTGCCCCTGGATTAAGACACAACACGGTATCTTTGTCCAGAGGAGGGGAGAGTAAAGGCAATGTACATCTGGCCTGGGAAACCGGGTATCTCTCAGACTAATGATCTACACTAAAATACCAACGTATTTTTCTATGCAATGATTTAAACCAATGTTAGGACTCCAGGCTTAGCAAGGATAGGAACTTTTCACTTGCACTTATCTCTAGATTATTTTGCTCTTTGACACAAGAAAGAGCAAAGTCACTGGATAAGACTAGTTTCAGGAGTAGAATCTGGGCTATTCTAAGTTTCTACTCCATACAAGGCTACTAATTTATAAATGGTAATTTTACAAAACATATTAGAAACAACAACTTAACCTTATTATAATCAGAAAGGAAAGGACCCTGACTTCAAATTTCTCCTTGCTAATTTCATTTTTGAAAGGACCACAGCTAGAAATGAAGGTGTAGTGAGCTGTTAAAATGATTCTGAACCTTGATAATCTTTTTGCTTCTTTCCAGGTTAACTAAAGTAAGGTAGCCAAAGGCATAGCTTAAAACTCTCATTCTGTTATGGGCTGCTAGCACACGAAATATGTTGGAGCACCCACATTTGATGAAAATTAGAAAGAGGCAAGATAGTCCTTTCATGATGATGGATGGATTAACATGATATTATACATGGCTTTCCTAATTGTATAAATTATTAGAATATTAAATGTCACAGACCAAAGTTCCCCAAATTTTCCACATTAACACGATTTTGGTAGGATATGACACTCTGTCATTTATAACATCATTCCTAATGATATTCAAAATAGATTAGGCATGAATTTCTTTTTTGAAAACAATTAAGATGAGCAATGTAGTCTGCAGCATTTCCTGTACAACAATTGCCATTCAGGCTTTAAATCTATAATAAAACTTCAAAAAGTATAGACACTAAAAGTCTCTACAGCAAAAAATCTAAAATCACTCTCCAAAAAATTGTATTTCAAAGTTTCTACTTTTCCTTTCTAAGCTATTTTAAATTCCTAGAAAAGAAGACCAGCCAGTGTTCAGTTGCATTATGTAGATTTTCATGGTACTTAACACTAACAAAGAAGGCAGTTTCTTACATCCATAAGAGCAGCATTGATGTAGTTACTGCTCTCCCCATCAATTGTAATTAAAAAAGGCAGACATCTGTCAGGTGGCAGCATGTCCATGAAACGGTTCTTGTCATGGTTCCTTGGCAGGCATGCTATACTGCAGTCTTCAGCTTGTAATCGAGGGGTGACTGAATTCAGAGTCTAAAAAGAAAAGGGAACCCAGGTTAAAAGACAGTGACACATTTAATAGCATAACACAGATCCATCAAGTATTGAGAAGGCCAACTTGAAAGTGAAGGATTTGTATGAGGCAATGGTAGCTGCCACTATGACAGGCTGATGGAATGTTTACTCAAAGCTAAGGAAGCCTGGGAAGTGACAGAGAAACAAGACTCAGATTGTTCAATGTGCCTTTTCTTAAAGGAAAGGGAAGCTACTTAACACAGCTACCTGTAAGATACATTGCCAAACCAAAGACAATCCAATTGGGATGGTTCATGAGGATGATGACCCTCCAAGGTTGGAAACTTTTATCATGATAATCACCTTTTTTGGCATACCATATATGAAGACACGGTGAGTATAGGGAAGAGTGCTAGACTAAGATTCAAAGTATTCAAATTCTAGAGCTACCCTTGACTTCGTTTTTTACCCACCTTCAGGGATGTTTTAAGGCCAGTGAAAACATTTGGGGCTATTTAGGGACAAAGTTTAATATAAGCCTCAACTATTATTTTTTAATGTGCTTGACCTCTTCCTATTGTGAATGGCACAAAAGGTCAAATCCACAGTTACATGGGGAAAAAAAGGTTCTAAATACACACAAATCATCACCGAATTTTGCTTTCATAATACTTTGTCCTCATTCTCTTCCCTGAGTATGAACTCATTTTGCCCTTCAGGATATAGGAAAAATGAGCTCATTAATACAAAAGTGACTCCATAATAGGTATAATGAAAGAGACAGATATTTTATTATACTTGAAATAGGGTCAAAGGTTATAAATTTGATTTGAAAGACCTTTCTTAAAAGAATTATTAGTGCCCAGAACAAATTGTGCTAAGTCATAAAAGAGGCCTTAGAAATAGTCCATACCTGAAATTCATCTTTGAGATGTGAAGAGTTAGTCTGGGAGTCTATTCTAATCATATCAAAATATGCAGCTTTAAATTCACAGACAGGGATAGCAGTTTCTCCACATAAGCAGGCTTCCAAAATGGCATCATGAATAAAAATGTATTGTTCCTATCAAAAGAAAGGAAAAGAAAATTTCATGCTATTTTAATAAAACATTTCTGTCAAAGATAGATGATACAGAAAATTTTCTCTCTATAGAACTATTAAAATACCAAAAATTTTCTATAGGACTTGATGAGCTAATACTGATTGATTACAGATGGAACATATCTACTACTGTGTTTGATAAGTAATGGAAACCAAAAAAAACAAAAACAAAACAAACCAGAAAAACAAGAAACATTCATTAGAGGTAAATCAACATACCTCTGTCTGGACCATATTGATACGACGAGATCTTAAGGCTTTGACACAGTTATAGATGTCAACAACACCCTCTCTTTCAGCCATGTCCAACATGATGTCAATCACAATGTAACAGCCAGTTCGTCCAGCTCCAGCACTGTGAAAAAATTAAATTGAAGAACCGTGAGAAACATGATTGTGTTCGTAACCTTAAATAAAGATCTTCTTCCTTATCAGGTGAAATCAAATTGATTTAATGAAGTAGGAGATGCTTAATTTGTACATGCTGTTGAGAAATTTTTAATGAACAGATAACTTCATGTAGAATATCTGGTTTGGTGTAAATTGAAGATTAGGATAACAGTTTCAAATAATTTACAAGTTGAAAATAATATATATGTATATACATATATTATATATATATTGTTCAAGTTCCACACCTCTCTTACACAGTCTTCATTTCTTATAAATTTAATATGTATAATTTTAAACTCATGAGATTGATCAAGTGGTAGATTCAGGCTACAAATTTTAACTCTAAATGGAAAATATTTCACCTTCATCTAGTTGTGGGTCCCCCTGATACAACGTGAGAATGGTGGCTCAGTGTCTCAGACACACTCATGTAAAAAACAGGGCAAAACATTAATTCCAAAGTCTTTCAAAGGGGAAATCTGAGAAGTCACAATTCACAGCAAATGCTCATGGGATAAAGAATGATGGCTCTTGAAGAGGAGGAGTCCAGTTGGAGAAAGAATATTAGAATCATGATTTGAAGGGAAAATAAAAATGAATTGTTAGATGGAGACTGATTCCCAGCAGGTCACAATGATAGCCACTATCTTTTTATATTAAACTAATTAACTGAAGTGGACCACTTTGATTTCTTTAACACCTGAGAATGTGTCTTCAATTTTATATACAAAAAAAAATCAACAGAGTAAACAAGAAAAAGGAGATTTTGCAGGGTGGGTTTCACTTTGTAGTCAGCTTTTTCTGCTACAAATCCAGAGATGTGTAAGTGTGGCAGAACATGTCACTTCTGTTTCAAGAGACTACTTGGGAATCCTGGAGCACTTCTGAAATAAGCGTTCATAAGAAAATAAACCTCCATACTAAATAAAGAAATCCCAGAACTAAAAACCTATTTATCTCATTTGCTAAATGCTCAGATGGGCTAATAACATACCTTTACTATCTGCACTTGGTCACTTCTCCTAAGCTCACTGTTCTTTTAAGAAATTTAAGCAAAAGACATTGTGTGTGTCTCTCTCTCTTTCCCCCCTACCATCTTCTCAATCGCTCTTCCCGGGGCTTGAGACAGGAAAATAATTGAGGAGTACATCAGATTTGTTGAGAAGGGTTGAAATGAAGGTCTTCTTTCCCAGGGCACATAGTATCTGATCCTTATGAAATACTTTAGCTTTGTTGCATTCTCTGTTGTTTTCCCCCCTTTTCCACAAGGCCATTTAAATCTTGAATAGGTTGGATTTTCAGAAAGAAAAAAAAATGCTTTAGTACAACCTATTATGGAGCTTGTAGGGCTAGTATTTGAGAATGGTGTGTAGCATTTAGAAAAGCTTTTCCAATTCAGTACTTATTTTTCTGGTCACATCTCAATATGAGGCCATGTAATTTGCTTTTAGTGTCTCAGAATGCTTATTTTAAGAGAAGTTTCTAATCAGAACAAGTCTGGATATAATGTTCATGTTTTTTTGGCATGTATTTGCTGAATTTCACTGACGCAGTTTTCAAGGTTCTCTGATGAATGATGTTTAAAAAAAGTTTTTTTTTAAATCGCTGTTTTGCAGCACAAATTCTTGTAATTTAGGCCATTTAGTAACTCTGTATGTCTCAAATTTAGTTTTAAAAGCTGGGATTCTAGTGGGAATTTACTAGATTGGCAAGAAATCTCTATTTTAACCTACCATTTCAGACAATATGGGATTTGCAAAAGTGATTAAAAAAAAAAAAACAACCAAAACACAGATGTTGCCACTAAAAGGCAGTTTCCACACTTGTAATTGTGGATAACACTACACACATTAGGATGAATGTATATATATATATTTCTCAAGTTTCTGTTTTATATCCTACTTAAAGTTAACTTTTCTTTTATTGAATTTTACATTATCGGCAATACACGCGAGCTAGAACTTCGTAAGCACACATTGGTTTTTGTGCTTAAAAACCTTGTCTTGATATTCTTAAAAATATTTCTGAATGCACATAATCAACATGGTTTGGACCACCACTTACCTGCAGTGCACAACGATGGGACCTGCGCTGGGAGGGTTGGATAACTTGACCCTCCGGATAAAGGAAAGAAGCCCAGTAGCATGGTATGGCACTCCATGGTCAGGCCAGCCTGTGAAATGGAACTGCTTAACTTCACGGATTTCATTGTATCCCCTCTGTGCAAAGATGGAAAGAAGTGTTTTCAAATGAACTGAAAGAAGCCATTAAATATAATATGGGCATTAGAAGTGATTGAAAATGATAACAATTAAAAATTTTTCCTTTCTTCGAAAAGGAAGGTGGCCTAGGAGCTTACAATTACTGTCATCTAACTGGTGGCAAAGAAAGAAAATTAAAAGTTTTGCTCAGTCCTGTAAGTCTGGGCAAATTTTATTTACTGTGACAGGTTGCTTCTTACTGGGAATGACAACTCAAAATTATTAGGGGAAAAGGAGGAAATTGGAAAGCCTAAATGCTGCCCAATTGGCCCAATGCACTGAGTTCTCAAGTGGTGTATAAAAGCAAAGGTCCAGCATCTCACCTCACAAAGAGATGTTAATGCCTTGCTTATCCATGTTGAAAATGGTTTTGAAGCACAGCATGGGGGGATTTTCCAGCACAGTGGCACTCTGGATTTGTTCCTAAAAGTACACAGACTGCTAAACTGTTCTTTGGGTAAACTAATTTTCTTAGCTTTGTGAAATAATTCAGCACCTAGAGTATTATGTAGAGTAACAAAAATACAAAATTAATGAAGCAAAGCTGTGTGTCTCATGTGAGGTTAATTTAAGAGAACCCTAAAAATGCACATTTCAAAACCTTTTCCTTCCCTTTTGTTAAAACAAGCCAGGAGAATGGGATAGCAAACTTGGAGTGTGGAAGTGAAATTGCACAGAATTCATTTTTAAGAATTCCTATTTATAGCAAAAGAAAAGAAAACACTGAAATCTCTACAGTTTTAACTCTAATATGAGTTGGAAGATGCCAATCTTACTTGTTCAATCAGAGAAGGTAAAAATATTCCATGAAATAAATAAATCAAATTGAGAAAGACAGTTTATCTTTGGAGTCTATCGAACATAAACTGATATTACCAAAACCAGAGAAGCCAGGTGATCGTGTCTTAGAATTCTGATTCCAGTTCCAAGCACAATATACTATACAAAACAGGGTCCAGCAAATAATACTTCTAACAGTCACATGATAAACACCATCACAAAAGAACACAAATGGAAAAAAAATCACCTTCTTTGCTACTTTTCAAATCGACTTTAGAGATGAAGATCATAAATTACTTTATATCTTGATTTTAGACAATTATTTCACATCCTCTATATTTACCCTTTTCCTGGAGTGGCTGCATGGGCTTTCTTCCTTTCTCCTGTTCAAGGCTTTCTTTTCAAAGACAATTTTCCTATCTGGTGGCAGACCTCCTCTATCATTTTTTTATTTAAAATTTTCTGAATAATTATCAAATATGCGATTCCCCTTAAAACCTTCCCAATGGGCTGGAGCGGTGGCTCAGCGGTTTCGGTGCTTGCCTGGCAAGCACGAGGACCCGGGTTCAAACCCCAGCACCACGTACACAACTAACTGTTGGAGCAACTAAGGCCATGTGAAAAACTAAAGTTGTTAAAAAAAAAAAGTTGTTAAAAAAAAAAAAAAACCTTCCCAAATCACTCTTTTTCAGTTCTAAATAAGAACCAAGAGGTTAAAAATAAAAATCCAGTCATGTCCCAATGATTGTATTAAATCTGTATAGTGACATTTTATAAAGTACTCCCATATTCTGGAACAAGGTACATGTCTCCATTCGCTCACATCTTATTTTATATCCTCTAATACGTTTTTATTTTATTCAATTAGGACTTGTACCTTATTAAGCAAATTAAAATATTTTATAATTTTT
>PVKS010047744.1:0-12702 GCA_004027875.1 Aplodontia rufa | reverse complement strand
AACTTTCTCATTGTCCAGGGTCTAGTCCCCACCTCCACAGATGAGTGGAGACAATTGACCCTTAGATCTCTGGGTTAAGCTGATTTTACTCATCATGATCTCTTCCATAGCCATCCATTTACCTTCGAAGGCTGCAATATCATTGTTTCTAATTGCTGTGTAATATTCCATGGTATAAATGTACCACAGTTTTTGGATCTATTCTTCCAGTGAGGGACATCGGGGTTGTTTCCATAGCCTAGCAATAGTAAATTGTGCTGCTATGAACATTGATATTGCTGTGTCACTGTAATGTGCTGATTCTAAGTCCCCTGGAAAGATACCCAGGAGTGGAATATGAATACAGGTGTGTGTGTTTTAATATCAAAGTTACCTCCGGGTCGTTTGCTCGGAAATGGGATAAGGGCCCTCATAACCTGAAGCACCGGGCTGGAAGGTGAGAATCCCACGTGCTTGGGGTGGTCCGGGATCAAGACAAGCGCACCTGTGTGTCTACCCTGCAGACTACCCTTTGGTGGAATGGGGTGGAACTGTTTTTGTTTTTTAAGACTGATAGTGCTAATGTGGGAGGGGATGGATGTAGGAGAGCTATTCATCTTCATTTGGAGAAAGCAGTATTACCCTGATGTGACTGTAGGCAAGTTCCTGAACTCTATGCCTCCTGTTTTTCTTATTTGTAAATGAGGTTTATTGTACCTATTTTTGAATGGAGGTTGTGAGGATTAAGTGGAATTTGATCAGAAACAGTTGCCACAGTGTCAGGCAGTAAATAAGGGCTCAAACAGTAGCACCTATTATTATTTTTAGAGAGAGGGACAGTGAGAGAGAGAGAGAGAAAGAGAGAGAGAATCACTTTTATTTAGTTTTTTCATGTGGCTTTCGCTGCTGGTACACTTTGTTGTATATGTGATGCTGGGGTTGGAACTTGCCTCCTCTCACATGCCAGGCAAGCCCAGTAAGGGCTGAGCCAACACTCCAGCCCCAGTAGTATCTATTAATAGTAGGGTATCTCCTGTTTGCATATAAAAAGAAACTGAAATAGAGGAAGGAAAAGTGCATTGCTCTAGGTCACCTAGCCAATTGGCATATAAATTACAGGTGCCCTCGCTCCTGGCAGGGCATTGTCTACCAGGCCTTGCATATATATTCACGGGGCTTCTTGGTAACAGTATCTTTACCATTGGCAGTAACTGTCTCATGTTCTTAGATGTCTTTCTCTGAAGGGCCCCAGGGTAAAGGTATTGAGGTTTCCCAAGATCTGAGGGAATGCTGAAGTTCTTGACTTTAGCCTAGCTCAAAAGATGCTGCTTCAGACTCCCTATTTGCTTTAAGCAGATGTCAGAGGATGGAAAAAGAAATACAATGAAAATGAAAAATTTAGTCCAAAATCTTTTGCCATAGTTTCTGGCAGAATGTCGGATGCTCCCAGGAATGGAAGCAGAAGACTTAGGAAGGGTTACTGTACTCAAGTGGTGGCACAAAGGCTGTGATAATGGAGGATTGGGCCCAAAAAACTGTAGAACAGAGGTAAAAGATATGCCAGAAAATTCTCCCACTAGCTGGGCAACTTACAGGGGACATACATAACCTTTTCCTTTTTCTTTACAGTCATCCTGTAAGATGTGTGTGGGCAACTCTGAGACCTTGGCAAGTTACCTCTTTCATCATCTGTAAAAAGTGATTATGGAAAGCTCCTGGTACATGGTGTTCGATAAATAGTAGTAATTTTACTGTTATCATTCCCTTTTTACTTGAACTTCCAAGAACATAAGATACCTACCTTCTATATTTTTTTCATTATACTGGCTTCTTTTCTGAAGGATGAGAGGGGGCAAGTCAGAATTCCTGGATGGAGATAAGGAAATGAACATGGAGAACCTGATGATTTGATTTGGCATTGTAACACATGGGGGGGCGGCTCTGGTCCCTTGAACCTTTCGTGAGGTCAGATGTTATCTGTAGAGTCCAGAACCCTGCTACCTGGTTCTGGAGGAATTAGGGACCACTCCTTGGCTTCCTCTCAGTATCTTCTTAAAAAGTACTCTCTCATTTAAGGAAATACAGTGGGGTGGCCCAGGTTAGAAGGACCTTCCATAGTCTGCTGTTATTCCGACTTTCCCATAACGTCTGCCCTCTGATTTCTCAAGCCCTGGAACTTGCAAGTTCCTATCTCCACCCTAGCCCCTGCTGGTTGTCAGTGTCCAGTACTGGGAGCAGGTAGGCATTTTGGGGGAAAGTAGGGGTTTGGAAGTATGACCAAACATTGAGTATACCTTTTGTCTTCATAAAACAGAAAGAAATCATATAGTCGTGTTAATATTTAGAAGGTATTAAGAATAATAATGAACTGATAATTAAATGATCTTTAGTGAATCCTTGTTCTGTACCAGGTACTGGTTTGGGCCCTTTCATGTATCAATGCACAGTACTGCAAGATAGATACCATTATTTTCCCTTTATATATATATATGTATGTGTATACACATATACGTATATATATATATATATATATATGTGTGTGTGTGTGTAATTTTTTTGGAGAGAGAGAGTGTGACAAAAAGAGACAATCAGTTATATTTAGTTTTTCATTTGGCTTTCCTTGCTTGGACACTTCATTGTATACTTGGTGTTGGGGTTCAAAACTGCATCCTGGCGCATGCCACAGAGCCACCACTCCAGCCCTTCCCTTTTTATTTTTAAGCGAGTAAACTGAAGCACAGAAGAAACTTGGTGTCGGGAGTGTGGCCCAAGTGGTGGCACTGATATCTATGCCTGCGGGTGACCACTCTCTCTGAGAGATTGCACGTTCAGTGACAGATGCAATGAGACGAGTTCCGTTTTAATATTCTTTATTTAACACAGCACTCGAGGGTATTAATATCACAATTCTCAAGGGATGTCACGCTACAAATCACACTCTCCTATATTCTTATCTTACTTAGTCACAGCACACATAATATAATCTAATAATTACACACCACTTACAGACTATTCTTAATGCAATAAGCTTAAGGCAAAGGTAAGGAAGAATAAGCTCATAGTCCTCTCACCAGCATCGGTGTGATGTCCATGGTTACCAGCAGAATGCACGTAGAATCCTCAGGCAGGTCAGGCCAGGCACTCTCCAGGAGCGGAGGTCAAATTGCAGGGGGCTGAAGAATGGGGCAGGCAGGCAGGCACTCACCAGGGAGCCAAGATCAGGCGCTCTCCAGACAGAGTCGTCGAGGTTGCTGAATTCAGCATAGCAAGCTGCTTCAGACTCTGGCCCAGAGTTGCTGGGTTTGATGGCAGGTTAAGCAGGTTGCAAGGATGGAGAGGAGGCATGCAATGGGCGTAAGGACCAACGTCAATATGCTTCCATTGTGGGATATGTCTCCCGATTTCTTGGTTGCAGGCCTCAGTTTTTATCCTCTTTTCATGAGGTCAAGGCCCACTTGTGGATTTTCTCATTTTTGGGTAGGTCCCACCTGGTTACTCAGATAAGGGTCCACCCACTTGTGGGTTTTCTCATTAGTATGCATTTTTGGGTAGGTGGCACTTGGTTAACACGATAAGGGAACACCCATTTGCGGTTTTTCTCATTAGTATGAATTTTTGGGTAGGTCTCACAGCTGCTAATCTTCTACGAGTTATTTTTGGTATAACGCAGGAGCTGTGGCTCAGGCTAAGTTGCTTCACTGTGTAACTTGCGTTTTGGAAGCTTGTTTTGTGTACTAGACTATGTCCAGTACTGGGATCGGGTAGGCATTTTGGGGGAAAGTTGGGGTTTGGAAGTATGACCAAACATTGAGTATACCTTTTGTCTTCATAAAACAGAAAGAAATCACATAGTCGTAGTGTTAATATTTAGAAGGTATTAAGAATAATAATGAACTGATAATTAAATGATCTTTAGTGAATCCTTATTCTGTACCAGGTACTGGTTTGGGCCCTTTCATGTATCAATGCACAGTACTGCAAGGTACATACCATTATTTTCCCTTTATATGTATCTGGAATTATAAACTTTAAAGCTGCTGTAAAATTTAAGAATCATAATGCAAGGTAACCAGATAGCCACAGTAATAGTGGAATATTTCCACAGTCTATTTGTGCTGAAGTTGCTTCCATGTTGTGGAAGAGAGAGATACCAAAAAAATATGGAACGCTTCGTGAATTTGCATGTTATCCTTTGTGCGAAGGACATGTTAATCTTCTCTGTCATTTCAGTTTTAGTATATATGCTGCTGAAGTGAGCACAAAGTTAGGCAATTTTTCCCTTTTTGAATAAAGGAGTTGAGGCTACCAGTCTTTTAAATTTGTTTTTTTTAAATTGACACAGTAATTGTATATTTATGGGGTCCAGTGTGACATTGCAAAACTTGTGTACAGGGATTGGGGATTTAGCTCAGTGGCAGAGCGCTTGCCTAGCACGTGCACGGCCCTGAGTTCGGTCCTTAGCCCTGAAAAAAAAAAAAAACAACTTGTGTACAATGTGTAACGATCAAATCGATGTGGCATGTCTGTCACCTCAGAGGCTAGAGCTTTTCTTTCATGCTATTATTAAGTGTTGCTTTTTGTTCTTATTTGTTTGTTGGTCATAGGGAACCTCATTCTCAGAACAGTGGCTCATGCAGATCCTGAACCCAGTTAATACTCATACCGTTCTCTAAGTTTACATTCATTCTACCCTCTGAGATTATCTTTGAAGCCTTAGTTGTCTGTAAAGTCCTTAAAACCATATGATAGCCAAAGTCACATGCACATTCGTCATAAGTATCTGTTTCTAGTATAATAGGTCTAACACATGTAAGGATAACGGGATTCCCTTGTAACTCTTCCCTTCCACCTCTGTCATCTAGGGGCCCTGCTCTTTTCCATGAAGGGTACCTTGAGGAGGAAACTATGGCTACTCTTCACCATACAGCAAAATCCCAGGTAAGTTGGGGGTTTTCCTCTCTTCCCTGAAATCTTATTTTAATTTTGGAAGTGAATAGTTTCCTGACTCTTAGCATGAAGGTTGTGAGTTCCATTATCAGTAATAGTTTGAAAATATGGGACCAAATGAATGGCAGGTTGGGGTTCAGGTGTTTCTTAGTTGTGTGGAAGCAGCAGTGATAGTCAGGAGACTTGGCAACCTCTCCCATCAGTCTAGAGAGAGGATGGGAAAAATGAGACCTCTTTAGCAAACAGCTGGAGAGGATCAGTCACAGAATGCGATTAACAATCAAGCTTGCAGGGGTTGGGGATTTAGCTCAGTGGCAGAGCACTTGCCTAGCACGTGCAAGGCCCCAAGTTTGGTCCTCAGCCCTGAAAAAAAGAATCAAGCTTGCATTTGTTGACTTGAGACATTTGGTGTAGACAAAGGTGCGTGAGACATTTCTTGCTTCCATCTGCTTAGAATCCTACAGGGAGAAAGTATGTACATAGTTTGTGTGGTTCAAATCAGATTTATTGAGGGCTTACTTAATAATAAAATGCTATAGAAAAAATGCTTATGAATTCAGAGGAGAGACAGCAAGTGTGTCTGACTGGGAAAGACTGGGAAGTCCTTATTCCATCAACTTGCATTTTTAAGTCTTTTTAAGTAGCTTCCAGACTAATGAAAGCAGTGATATTTTATATAGGTCCTGAAGAGTGAATAGATTCATGGGAAAAAAGATTCATAGAAAGTCAGTGGCATAAATGACTTAGAATTGAGGAGAGATACTGATTTATCTAGCACAGGAAAAAGGAAAGTTTATTGAAATAATGGATGTGTAGTTCCGCAAAAACTCAATGCTTCTATTTGCCTGCTCCAGTCTGCTTATTATGTTTAATAATCATAGCCAAAGTTCTTTCTTTGATATATTTCTCAAATTTGATATATTTCTTAGTTTCTTACTTACTGTGTTTCTCCTTGGATTTAATAAGGATAACCTTAATATGAGGTGAACAGTAGGCTTGGGTAGGAAAGCCACATCCTTTATCTGACCCTTTTCTTTCCCGCGGGACTAAGTGATTTTAAACAAACAGCTGAGAAGTTTTGAGCCTGCCACCCCTGATCATCAAGCCAGTTTTTAATGATACCTCCCACTTCAAGGTGCTAATTTCTGAATTAATTGGGTTTGGCTATCTGATAAACTGCTATAACCAATACACTCAAAATGCATAATAGCCCTCATACAATCCAAGTGTATTTCTTGCTCTCTTAACCATATGGTTGAGTCAGCAGTTTGATAGGGTGAACATTCAGGGACCTGAACTATCTGAAGCTCTAGCATCTTTACTACATGCTTCCAAACTCACTCTGGGGGTCCTGTTCATAACACAATTAGAAGGGGAAACAAAAATGGAGAAATATATGCACTCTGGCCTGGGAATGGTGCCCATCATCTCTGCTGACATTTCACTAGTTAGAACTCAGTCATATGGCAACATCTACTGCAAAGGAGCTTGGGAAATGTTTGCGTACCTCAAAAGGAGAAGAGGAAGGAGGTTTTAGTGAACAGTTAGCAATTTCTGACACTCTTCTTAAACACTTGGGTTATTTAGAATCATTTTGCTATTGTAACTTACAATAACCATTTTCCAATTTTCTGATCATTGTCTTATAATTGAGTTCTAGATATAAAATTGCTGTCAAATAAAACTATGTCCAAAAGGCACATACATTTTAAGATTCTTTAATATACAAGACACAATCTTGCCTTCAAAGCATCTATTTCATCAGTCTTCACCAATTTCTGCTTCCTTCCTTCAACCTTTTCTTTAGAATCCCATGCGTGTTTGAGGCCTACATGTCATTCAAGGATGTGGCTGTGAACTTCACTGAGGAAGAGTGGAAGGAACTGGACACTGCTCAGAGAGACTTGTATGGGGATGTCATGCAGAGAACTATAGGAATCTGGTCTCCTTGGTTAAGCTTGGTTTCTTTCATCTCACATTGGCCTTTTGTGATGCCTTTGCTTTGAAAAGATTCCTTTGCTCCTATAAGGATAGAATAACAAGTGAGGATTTCTTACTCCAAAATCTTAATATACTTAATACTGAAGTAGAAAACATTCAATTGCTTTTGACAGTTGGTTATCCTGCCTTTTTCTCTCCAAAGTGCAATGAATAGGGACTGAGAATAGGATGCCATTGTCTTTTGAACTTATAATCACATTCTGTTTCTTTCCTTCAAGTAGGATTTCCATTTTCTAAACCTGGTGTATCATCTCCCAATTGGAACAAGCAACAAACTCAAATGCAAATTCAGGAGAGAGAAGTACTAAGAAGCGACTGTACGTGTAAGTGAGAAGAAGGTGGCTAACATCTTTTGAAATTTTAGTTATGATTTTTCCCCCAAATCCTCCAGGCATTTAGAAAGTATTGAAGTCTCTGTAGACACAAGCTCATTGAACTAGGTCATATTCTTATAGATAAGGAAGAGATACTTCTTCCTTAAGGTTATAACCCCAGCATTGGATACCTCACTCATGCCCCATCCCCAGGCATTAGATATAACCCCAGCATTGAATATCTCACTCATGCCCCATCCCCAGAAGAATGACAAGGTCATTCCCCTTACCTGTTTAATAGTCATTTAGTTTAATCTCATCATATCTATTTTTTTTTTGCTATCTAAAAATAGGAAGAGAATGAAGTAATTTTAATAATATGAAGAATGTTTAATTGACAGTTTGCTGAGTAGACATAGGAGGTGAGGGAGTAACAGCTAAAAATAATTCCCAGGTTTCTAGCTTGGATGTTGTATTACTCACCTCTGCATTTCTATAACAAAATGCCTGAAGCAACTAGTTTATGAATAATAATTAAAATGCAAGAAATGAATTAGTTTAGAAATAAGATCAATTTAGGGGTATTATAAGATAAAATAAGCATATCCAACATGACCTTAAAATAATCAGATGAAAAGGGATGATAATGTTAAATGCCAGTGATTCATACTTTCACAGGGTGTTACTATTATGATGCTTTTTCATTTTGAGAGATGAAAATTCTTGCCTCCCCGCCCCCCCGCATTTTCTTCTGCAAATTATTAACTGCTACAGACCTGCCAGCAGCCTGTGCCCTGTGTGTGACCTGGCTGGGAAATAGTGCATGAGTCAATCAGATTCCTCTCCCAAACATCTGAACAAGGAGTTTTTTCTTAGGTGGCCCTGAGTAGTAGCTTTGAGGGATCAAAGACATAGAGAAGCTTGTTGGGATGTCAGTATTTTTTTTTTTAAAGAGAGAGTGACAGTGAGAGAGAGAAAGACAGAATCAATTCTATTTAATTTTTCATGTGGCCCTTGTTGCTCAGACACTTCATTGTGTACATGGTGCTAGGGTTCAAACCCCTGCACTTGTGCATGCCAGCAAGCACCACAACTGCTGAGCCACTGCTCCAGCCAAGAATATGCAGTATTAATAGGTTGTTCCTTCCTTTGGATAGCCTTCTAGTGAATTAGTCCTACTACTTGATTTCCTTTGCCGTTTCTTAACTCTTGTTTTTGTACATTATAAAATATTGTCAAATTCACATATTAAAATAGTTTTCAATTTGCAAAGATGCTGTTTTTCCCATAGTAATATTGAAAAAGTAATTTAAAAGATCACCAGCATACAAAGTCCTACTTTACAGTAACAAAAAATATGTCATATGTGGTTAACATAATAAAACTGAATTAGTACTTGTAGTAGACCTGTTCTGATCCTTTTAAGAATTTCTGCAGTCAGCTACAAGATCAATACCCATAAATCAATAGCTATCCTATACACTAACAATAATAGAGGAGAAGAAGAAATCAGGAAATCAGTCCCATTCACAATATCCTCAAAAAGAATAAAATACTTGGGAATTAATCTAACAACAAAAATTATTGGACATTGAAGAATGAAATTCAAGATGACCTGAGAAAATGGAAAGACGTTCCATGCTCTTGGTTAGGCAGAATTAATATAATAAAAATGATCATTCTGCCAAAAGGTCTGTTTAGATTCAATGCAATCCCCATCAAGATACGAATGTCATTCTTTACAGATATAGAAAAAGCAATTCTCAAATTCATTTGGAACAGTAAGAAACCCAGAATAGCCAAAACATTACTAAGCAAGAAAGATAAAACAGGTGGTTTTGTAATACCAGATCTAAAACTATACTATAGAGCTGTAGTATTAAAAAAAACAACATGGTATTGGTATCAAAATAGGAATGAAGATCAATGGAATAGAAGACACTGAGACAAACCCACAAATATTTAAACATCTGATCTTTGCAAAGGGGGTCAAAATATAACATGGAGGAGAGAGAGCCTATTCAACAAATAGTGCTGGACAAACTGGACAGCCACTTGCAGAAAACTGAAATTAGATCCTTATCTCTCACCATGCACAAAAATAAAATCTAAATGGATGAAAGAATTAGGAATTAAACCAGCTACCATACAATGCTAGAAGAAAAATTAGGACCAACACTCCAGCATATGGGAGTTGATAATGACTTCCTCAACAAGGATCCTAAAGTGAAAGAATTACAGTCAAAAATCAACGAGTGGGATGCCATTAAACTAAAAAGTTTTGTACAACCAAGGAAATAGTCAAAACAGTCAAGAGACAACCTATGGAATGGGAGAGAATCATGACCTGTGATCCCTCTGACAGGGGACTAATATTCAAAATTTACAAAGAACTCAAAAAACTCAATAACAAAATTGCAAATAATCCAATCAATAAATGGGCTAGGGCCAAAGGCTAAACAGAAACTTCTCAACAGAGGACATTGAGCAAGCCAATGAATACATGAGAAAGTGTTCTAAATCACTAGCAATCAGGGAAAAGGAAATCAAAACTACATTAAGAATTCACCTCACTCCAGTCAGACTGGCAAAGATGAAGAATACAAACAATAACAAATGCTGGAGGGGTTATGGGGAGATAGGAACACTAGCAACACTGCTGGTGGAATTGCACACTGGTCCAGCTGCTCTGGAAAGCAGTGTGGCATCTCCTCAAAAGATTAGGGTTGGATTCACCATATGATCCAGCTATCCCTCTTCTGGGTGTTTTCCCAGGGGAGTTAGAATTAGCACATTATAGTGACACAGCAAAATCCATGTTCATAGCAGCTCAGTTTACGACAGCTAAATTATGGAACCAACCCAGATGCCCCTCACTGGATGAATGGATCCAAAAGCTCTGGTATATATACAATGGAGTTCTACTCAGCTATTAGAAACAATGCTATTGCATCTATTGAAGGTAAATGGATGCATTGGAAGAAATCATGCTGAGCAAAGTTACCCAAACCCAGAAAGTCAATGGCCAAGTGGTATCCCTTATTTGTGGAGGCTGGACCTAAACCCAGGCTTGGGAGTAAAGTAGACAAACTCATGTATTAGATCCATAGAACAAAAATGCAAAATGTTAATATTTATGAGATAAAGATGCAAGATACTTCATAAGATATTTGAACAAGCTTTGCTGCACACCTGTACAAAAACGTAAATGTTTAATCCCATTGTCAAATATTTTGAAGAATAACAAGGGATGATAAGAAGGGAGGAGAAGGAGAAATATTGGAACTGAGATAAAGCAAGGTACATTCCAAGCAGTTATAAAGGTCACTGTATATACTATAGCTGTATATATAAACAATGTTCTTCATAGGTATAAGAATTATGTCACTGTATTTGGGTTTTTAGGAACAATATAGGACCCAGAAGAAAGGCAAGGGATCAGGGGATGGGAGGAGGGAGGTAGAGGAATGTAGCAGGGGATATTGAACAAATTGTATTGCTGAATTGTGAGTATCTAGGAATATGTGACTATAGTTTTACATATGTTTGGATTAGTTGTCACATGTTCCTAGATTTTATATATACGTATAAGAACAGGGTATTCCAGTTATTCAGAATTGAGTTTCTTGCCTCTTTTCATTGAAGTGATGGGAATAGTGCCATGTTGGAACAAAATAGCAAATTTCATTACTAATTATATATCCTAAAACTGCCTTACTATAAATCTGTGTCCTAATACAGTCATTCCTACCCCCAGCATGTACCCGCTTATGAATAGCTATTATCTTTTTTACTTTTGTCCCTTGTTTTGTGATCACCCCATAGATGAGGATGGACTGTCTCACCCCCAATGAATAGGCCACATGTCAGGGCTGATGGCACTTCACACACTAAAGGAATTCGAAAGTTTTATGATTTATACAAAAGACATCTGAGCAGGGGCTGGAGACTGTGGCTTGCTCCCCAATGTAATGGTAATTAAAAATAGGTGCTTGCCTGGCATGTGCAAGGATGCAGGTTTAAATCCCAGCTCCACCTGCACAAAAAAGTGGAGCAGCGGAAGCCGCATGAAAAACTAAATAAAATTGATTCTTTTCTTTCTCTCTCTCACTGTCTCTTTCTCTGAAAGAAAGAAAGAAAGAAAGAAAGAAAGAAAGAAAGAAAGAAAGAAAGAAAAGACATCTGAGTAGGGCAGGGTAGATGTAAACTGGTCCAAAATGCAAGAACAAAAGTAAAGTACTTGGGGCTGGGTGTTTGAGAGCATTCTCTTGTGTAGACTTTGAGCATTCAAGATTCCTGCCGGCATTAAGAGCTCAGGAGATGCCCATGGGTTTCCTCATGCTACATACCAGGTGTATTGGGATTGGGGGGAGCTCAAATGTTGTCAATAGCTAGACATTTAAAATGGGTTTGGGCTGGAGAGGTGGCTTAGTGGTAGAGTGTTTGTCTGGCATGTGCAAGGTCCCGGGTTCAGTCCCCAGCACTGCATATACAAATGAGTAAAGGAGAAACAAAAACCAGATGAAAAAGAAATGGACTTTCTCTCTCTCAAAAAAATCTCATAACTAATTATATATCCTAAAACTGCCTTGCTATAAATCTGTGTCCTAATGTAGTCATTCTGACCCCCAGCACATACCCACTTATGAATAGCTATGGTCTTTTTTACTTTTGTCCCCTTGTTTTGTGATCACCCCATAGATGAGGATGGATTGTCTCATCCCCAATGAATAGGGGGGTTAAACTCATGTTATATCTACATTCTTAGAAAATCTTTGTCCATTTGTCTCAAAATAGCTCTTTAGTGTTACTGTTTTCTTAGGAAAGAATCTACTTTTTCTACATTTTTTCTTAGTATTTTACTTTTTTTTTCTGTTTCCTGAAGGCTGAACAATTCTCAGAAAGTAAACACCCTAGAAACTGGAAACAGCCTTTCACAGTGCTATTTCATGCAATTCTGACGGACAACCTGGGGAGGATCAGGCCAATTCTGTTAGCAACATTTTAGGAAAAAAATAATAGCCATATGAATTTGTATCAGAATGTCACCAGATTAAATTACTTGAAGTCATCTAATAAAAATTCCTGTATGTGACTCAAAGAACAAGATTCTAGTGATGCCAACCTAATTGTATACTGGAAAATTCTCACTGGAGGGAAAAAGCCCTATATATTGCAGTTGGTATGGAAAGCCTATAGTGAGTAATTTCTAATCTTCCCTAATCGTAGATTTTAGAGCTGAAAGGGAAGCTTTAGATATCTCATATAGCCCTTCTGTGAGATCAGGAGAGGTTAAATGAGATGCCCATACCATTCAGGGAGGGGAAATGGAAGAGCTGGGCTTGCACAGAACAAAACAAAAGCAAACCAAAAGGACCTCTCAGCAACACGTAGACCTTAGAGGAAGAACTGGGAGAATAGTGGACATGGGGACAGCTCTATAGGGTAGATGCCATGGTTT
>PVKS010047743.1:0-12703 GCA_004027875.1 Aplodontia rufa | reverse complement strand
CAGGAGTGCCCCCCCAATTACCCTCCCTTATCCCTCCCTTCCCCTTCCCATTATAACTCTAAAAATAGTATTAGATTGTTAAGCATTACATCTTATCTGAATTTAACTCATGTTTCTAGACCAACTTTCTCATTGTCCAGGGTCTAGTCCCCACCTCCACAGATGAGTGGAGACAATCGACCCTTAGATCTCTGGGTTAAGCTGATTTTACTGAACATGATCTCTTCCATAACCATCCATTTACCCTCAAAGGCTGCAATGTCATTGTTTCTAATTGCTGTGTAATATTCCATGGTATAAATGTACCACAGTTTTTGGATCCATTCTTCCTGTGAGGGACACCAGGGTTGTTTCCGTAGCCTAGCAATAGTAAATTGTGCTGCTATGAACATCGATATTGCTGTGTCACTGTAATGTGCTGATTCTAAGTCCCCTGGAAGGATACCCAGGAGTGGAATAGCAGGGTTGTATGGTGGAGTCATCCCTCAAACTAGGGTCTCTTGAATGCCAGGCAAGCACTCTAGTGCTGAGTGAGTCCTAGTCCCTCATCCAGGGCATATTTTGAAGAACAAGCCAACAGGTTGCTGACTGACTGGATGTGGGATGAGAGAGCTGTCAAGGTTTGGAAGCTGAGAAGCTGGAAGGATGGAAGAGCCATCCTCTGAGGAAGCATTCCAGGTTGGAGGTAAACAGTTGGGAATCATCGCCGTATAGATTGTCCTTAGAGCCATAAAACAGGAAAAGATTATCAGGAGATTAAATGAAAAGAAGGAAAAGTCCAAGAAGCCAGTCCTGGGGGCCCTGCTACAATTTAGAGGTCAGGGGAAAGAGGTGGAGCCAGCAGATAAGACGGAGAAGCAGGGCCCGGGGATGGAGGAAGAAAATCGAGAGTACAATTCCAAAAACCAAATGTGGACACTTTCACGGAGGAGAGGATGAGAAACTATCAAAGGTCGCTGATAAAGCAGACAAAACCTGGACTGGGAAGAGACAGGAGAGGGTTCAACACGTGTAGCTGCACAACGAATAAACTTTCAAGGAGTTACCGGCATTCAGGAAAAGAGAGATGGGTGGGGATGGAGTCATGGAAACGTTTTCTTGGGAACACAGATAACATTGATGATGGGAAAGATCCCGTCGTGAAGAATCTGAGGCTCAAAAAAGTTACCCTCTGGCCCCGGTGGGTCTTCCTCCTACCCCAAAGTTACTAAGTGATCACTTTAGGTCTTACGGGGGCCTCCTGCCGGACAGGGCATCCGATCTAGGGCGGCTGGAATTTTTATTTCAACCGAACCGTCCGATATTCAGTCCCTTAGGTCAGGAAGCGCCGCGCGCTGACGCTGGGTTCTGACCCGGCTCTGGAGGACTCGCCAACCCCGCAGCCGGAGCGTAACCTGGTTGCTCGGGAAACCTGCGCAAACTGCGCCGCCGCAGGCTCTCCCGCGCGCTTCCGAAACCCATCTGCGTCAGCTGACCCATTCTCCTCCAATCCCGTGTCGGGGGCGGGGCTCGACGCGCCGTCTCCACAGCAACGCCCACGCCCGTCTGCGCTCTGGGTTGCGGGACCGCCTGAGGCGCTCTCGGATGACGTCAGTGTGGGCCGGTGGAGAGCGCAGCCCCGGGCGAGGCTGGTGTGAAAGGCAGCACAGCCTCCCGCACTGCGCATGTGCAGCGCCCGGCTGCTGCTCCAGCAGGCGACGACCCGCCGGCTGCGGCGAGCGTGAGCGGGGTTGGGTTCAGCCTGGCGGTGTCCTTCCTTCCACTTAGCCGGAGAACTCATCGGGATGCCACTCTTTCCGCCATCCGAGAGCAGGCATTCGCTAACTTCAGCACCTTCCACCTTGCGCCCATAATGCTGCTCGTAGAGCTCACAAATTGGTGCTGCCAACAGCTTCCTTTCCCAGGCTGTCTCCTGTCTAAGCTGGTGCTTCTGAGTGCTGTGCGCACGTAGGAGAGATCAGTAGTCGTGCTTTTCAGCACTGGTGGTCAAGTAAGACTGCTGCGGACCTGAGAGGTGTGGCTCAGAGTCAAGGACTGGAGCTTTTTGTGCCAGGGCCTGCGACTTGTGTCGACGGCCTGCGGTGCTTTCTACCCTTTTTAAGATTGGGAGCTTGGATCCACACTCTTGACCCCGATGAGCAAATGACATCTTGAACAATGAAGTGCAGCCCTTCCACACCTCAGAATGCCTCTGCTCAATTACTGACACTGACTGGGCACACAATTGGGCGCTGGGTGGAATCCCCCAGCGCTTCCACAGTAGGAATGGCACAGTCTGCCACCCAAGCTCCATACCATATTTCACGGATTAATCAAGAAGCAGCAATGTGCTAGGCACAGTTTATTACTGCTCATTGAAAGAATAAAGTGTGATTAGGGTCTAGCAAGAATCAATCTGAATCTGAACATTGGCTCTGCCTCTTACTCACCGGGTGAGTTACAGCTCCTTCTCTGTGTAAATTTCATGATTCCTAAAAATGGACATTATGTCTACCTCCTAAGCATGATATGAGAGCTAAACCTCATGCTTTTTCTTCCCACTTCCTTATGTTTCTTCCCCCTAGAAGTCTGGGGGTGGGGTAGAAAAAAAAACCCCAGCATACGTAGAGGACACCTCTGCTAGTGGGTACACAGCCCCTGACCAGCACATGGCCTCAGAGGTCACCCACAGATTCTCCACAAATTGTTGTAAAAGTAGCTTCATCCAGATGCTGCCTTTTGGTCTGCACACTGAGGCCAAGATATGTTTAAGCAGAGCCCTCCCACCACATCTCCAGACAGCTCCTCTAAAATCACCTAACTGCAAAAGGAAAAGCACTCCCTTCCCCAACAGCACGGTGACTTGACGCTAACCATGGCTGGGTGTTGGGGGCAGCCTATGAGACTGGGCGGATCCTGCCTGGGTTACTGTCTGGGGAGCAGCGATGCGCTGTAAGGGTTGGGGAGCCAGTGTCTGGCTTCCTTGTCACCACGGGGCTGCGGTTTCCAACCCAGTCTGCTTCCGAGTCCCACTAACCAACAGCAGGAGAGAAAACAGACGTGTACACAGGCAGCCACACATGCACCCAGACTCGCACAGCCTTCAGAGGAAGTGGAGCGCCAGATGTTCTGGGTTTCCTGTTTGATGCTTCCACAGCTGGCCGGGTCTGTGGCTGTGGTTTGTCTGTCTCGGGCTCATGTGAAAGACAAAAGCTGGGCTGACGGGAAACCTCTCAGCGCCACCCCTCCACCCCACCAGCTCTGATCAGTTACACAGAAACCTGGCAGGTCAGAAAGTTCCTGAAATACTCAGAGCTGGATTCTCCCAGGAAGAGGCTGAATTCCCCTGTCCCCAAGGAGCATTCCCTAGACTGAGGATCGGCCCGCATAGAACCTGGGGACAATGCAAACCTCTTCAAATATGCCATTAATCTAGACTGCCACCTCCACTGAGCAGAAGGACACTGAGGCCAGGCTGCAGCAATCTAAATCAGACCCTGGCATACAGCAGTTGCTCAGAAACACTCAGGAAGGCCAGGTTTGGTGTCACTGGCTTATAGTCCCAGCACTTGGGAGGCTGAGATGGGAGGATCACTGAAGCCCAGGATCAAGACCTATCTGGGCAACACAGCCAGACCCAGTTTCATTAAAAAAAAAAAAAAAAAACAGAAAAAAAAGAAAGAAAAAGAAAGTCAACATAGGGAACTGTCTTTGGGGATCCCATCTAAAAGTCCCAGCTGAGCATCACTTCTCCTATGTGGCTTGGATTCTAACAGACAAGGGTTTGAGGCAGTGCGGTGCTGCTGATTTGCTACAAGCAAATAGCTTAACTTCTCTGGTCCTGGTTTCCTCATCTGTAAAACAGACACAATGACATCACTTCACAAGGGTATGAAGGGGCTGGAGGCATAGGCTTGCTTGACAGTCTCTTGCCCATAGTAACGGCTCAATAAAGGCTGGCTTCCATTTTCTCCTTGCAACACTGCAGTTAATTGAAAGAGAAGCCCAAGAGAGCAAGCAAGGGACAGCTGTGTGGTGGAGCAGTATAGCGAGAGCGCTGCATTCCTGGTGGTGTCATTGTGGGGGTGTTGGGAGAAGGGCCTGAGGTCATCCCTGGGCCTCAGCTCTAGAAGGAAGCTTGTTTTCCTCTGGGTGTTGAGCGGAGGGGAGAACAGGCACAATGCTTCCTGCTTAGCTCAGTGGAGATCATGATGATCATGCTGCGGTTCACTCTGCATTGGGACCGGGGCCAGAGGGACCCCTGCCCAGAGCCCCATCCTCCAGCAGGCCCTGCTCTGGCCCCCTCCAGCAGTATCCCTCGCTATGAAGTGGGGCATCCACAGCTGACAGCAAACATTAGGGTCACTAGGTTCAAATGTTAGCTCTGACACTTTCACCTGTGCAACCTTGGTCAAGTTAGTTCCCCTCTCTGTGCCTCTTGTACAATGGGTAAGATAATAACCACATTGAAGATGAGATGGGTTGATACGTGTAAAGCACTTAGAACCTCTGCTGGCGTGCGGGAGAGGACGGATAAGCGCCATTTCAAGTATGGATGTGTTTGATTCTTACAGCAGCCTGCCTCTAGGTGAGTTCTGTGACGAGCTCTGTTGAACAGATGAGAAACCGAGGCACAGAGAGGTGAAGCAGCGTCACAGGGTTGCACAGGAGGTGAGTAGCACGGCTGAGACTTGACTCCAGTTCCCTCTGTCTCTTTCAGGGGCATGGAGTCTAGCTGCATTTCTTTCTGTCCCCCGGGTGTCCTCCACCCCACCCTACTCCCAATCCAGTGAGGCTCCATTTCTTCCTGTGCCCAGGATCTCACCGCCTGCAGCCCCCAGCGGGACTCCCTCTTTCAGATCCAGGTCTTGTTTCTCAACTAAGATTTCCCTGCAAACCTTCCATTGCAGGGTGGCCTCTGATGCACTGGCAAGAGCCAGGGTTCATTCACAAGTCTCAAATATTCTGGGACTATTTGCATTTTAACTGACAGAAGTAGGTCTTTGGGGAGAATTTCAGCCACCAAGAGCAGCATGGCAGAGGGGTGTTTCCGTATGTTGTTTAGTCAAGCTGATCTGCTGTGCCCTCTTCCCTGCTGTATGGAGAAGATGCGGGGTTCTCAAATTAGGCATGACTGTTGTCTGAGGAGGTTTGAAATGCAGATGACTCCAGCCAGGTGTGTACCCTACTTTTTGAGAATACTGAACAGAAGACCAAGTTCAAGTACTTGACCTAGCCAGGCGACCTTGGACTTTGTCCTTCCAAGCGCCAATGCTCTCATTTTAAAACTGGGAACGAAGCCTCTCCCACCCCTATGGGAGCATGGGTGACAGGGCTTCCTGGCCCCTTCGTTGCCCTGGGTGTGAGTGAGTACCATGTTTAGGACAGGGCTCCAGTGCTGCGGAGATACTCAAAGGAAGGCCCGACCAGGCCCAAGCCTCTGACAAGTTCCTTCAATCTCTGGGGCCCCTGAATGTCACCTTATTATGCGCTCTTGCGGCGAAGGTTATTGGCCAGAGGGAAAGGTGTCGTGTCTCCGCCTTGTGTGAGCTCCTCTCTCCCAGTGACTGGCATGGCATAGTGTATCCAAGTGTGCCACCAGCCGAATAGGTCAGGATACGAGAGGTGGCGCTGCAGTAACAATCAGCCCTGGACCCCTCTCCCCCAGGATGGAGAGAAGCATTTCCCAGCAGGCTGAGGGCTACCAGTGCTCCAAGGGACCCAGGGGCCTGGGCCGGGGAGCCTGCTGCGGCCCAGGATGGGATGAGCAGAGGCCAGAGCCTCGTCCCTGCTGCCCATACCACTGCGGGTCTAGGCGCTTTGGACTGAGCACAGTCAAAAGCGACCCAGGCATCTTTGGAAATGGAAAAGACCGGACTGGAACTCAGTGATCTGGGCAGCAGGTTCCTGGAGCACAGAGCTTGGGGATTTGCCTTAGGAAATCTTTTTTTCCTAAAGCATCGGTGGAGCAATGGCACTTATTTGTCTAACCTCGAATCAAGCCGCAGCCGCCATTTCTGGGCTGCTCCGAGAGGGTTTGTTTTAAAATAGCTGAACAAGCTGAAAAGCATGGGTCTTGGCTGCTGGAAAGCTTTGCAGAAAGCAGCAGGGCTCAGGAGTTCTTTAATTTTTCCTTAGGATGTGACTGGTTGGGGCTGGGAGTGGGGATTGTGGGGGAAGTGGTGGGGAGGAGCAAAGCCTAGGCCCTTCTTCTGGAAGGCTCCATATGGGCTGGGCTGTCTCTTCAGTGAGTTCAGTTTTGCCCAATCAGGGTGCCTTGGGCTCAGGATGGAGGATACTCTGGGATCTTCCCCAGGCACCAGTCCCCACGCCCCACCATCTTGGTAGAGAACATCTCTCCCTGTTCATTGGCACAGGCAGGGCTGACTGGTCTGCTTCACAGCTGACCCTGGGGTGGGTGGTGGAGAAGCCCATATTTGTAGCCTTGGTCAATTTCCAGGGTAAAAATAACTTCACCATGGCCGGGTCCAGGCGATGTAGGAGATATCTCAGAACATGGAGTTGGAAAGAAATTAGCATCTGCTCTCAACACACCCCTGGCGTGGGTTCATTCTTGTCCAGGGATGAGCTCATACCCCAAAGATGCCCTATCAGGCTCTTCAGGCTGGCAGAGAGGGCTGTTGCTACATAGACAGGATGTGAGTTTCTGGCTGTCAGCAGCCACCCTGTCAGCTGTAGGGAGAGAATCTGTTTGAGTGAGGGGAAGAAAGGGCACTTGGGGCAATGTTTGAACCCCTGGATCCAGCCATACCTGAAGCTGATATATTCCTGGACTTTCTGGTTATACAAATCAGGGTTGCCTCTTCTTTTTCTAGGTGTGAGTTAAATTCCTGCCACCTGCTGATGAAAATGCCATGGATAGAATAAGTGGGTCATCCATAAGGTCACTGATGGAACAGGCTTGGTTTTGGCTGTGCTCTGGTGGCCTCAGGGTCCTCAACATCAATGAAGCTCATTGGATTGTATACAGTAAGTCGGTGCAGCTTACTGTAGGTAAATTGTGTCTCACTTAAAGTATTAAACTGTAAAGCAAATAGAATTGGGGTGTGTGTGCTGAGGGATGGTTTTTTTCCATGTCTTCCTCTGCCAGGCAAAAACACAGACACAGGCTGGGAAACAGACTGAAAATAGAAGGATTGTTCTACCACCAACCTTGAGCAGTGCCTGCCGCAACCTGCACCAGGACGTCTGTCCACCCACGCGCTTACCGCGAGGACTTCTTGGAAAAGATGGGGAGGAAGGAAGGAGTCGCCTCCCTTGGAGGTGGGAGAAGCAGAGTCCTTGCTGAAGAAGTTGAGTGTTGTCTCCTGCTGGGGCAAGCCCTGGAAAGCGGCCAGAGTCATCTTTGTCCTTCATCCAGAGAAGATTTGCAGAGTGACCTGTGCAAAAGGGGCAGCCCATCGCCTCGTGGCCTGGCCTCCTTCCGCAGGTCCCTGAAATGCACCTGTTAATAACCCACCCCTCCCAGGGGAGTGGGTGGGCTCCAGGAGGCAAAGATGGGGAAAGTCTGGCCCCATTCAGCCTTGGCTTAGGGCTCTGAGGCTCCTGGTCTCCTTTCCCCTCAGCTTTGCTTAGGAGCATGCTGGGTTCCCGGTTGACACTGTTCTGCTATGCTACCAACTTAGTTCCAGGTGGAGTTGGGAAATAATACTGGGGACAGCAGCTATTGCTGCTGCTTTCCCACAGGACCATTTAAGTGCCCTGTGCCTGGCTTATAAACATGGGCTTGTGTAATTGTTGAATCCCGGAGGTGGGTTCTCTGATAATCTCCTTCCTAAGAGGAAGATGAGGTTCGGAGAAGTTAAGTAACTTGCCCAAGATCACACAGCTAAGAAAAGGCCTGTCTGGATCTCGTACTCAACTCTGTATTGCACCGAACCTGGCCTTCCAGTTTGTACAGCATATAAAGCAGAGAGAGTTGCCTTTATCTTGCTCACCCAGAGCCACCGAGTTCATAATAATCAGTCCCAAACAAGGTGAGCTAATCTTGCAAAATGAATTTTAAATGCCCACTGCTAATAAGGAGGCTCAGAGCACCGTGGCTAGGGTGAGTTTTCCGTCCTGTGTTCGCATCGCAGGTAGGTGGAGATGCCAAGGAGTCCCCAGAGGCCATCCCAGGTTGAGGAAAGCACTTGGGTGTGCCTGCAACACAGGAAGCCGGGCTGGCCTTGGGCTAGTGTGTCTGGGCTTTGGCATCCGTGGGATGCAGAGAATGTTGTAGGTTGCCCCATTTCCCTGAGGTCCCAGAGTCTGGAGCAAGGCAGGGTGGGGTGGCAGCTTGTCTGTGAGGGAGCTCTCAGTTAATGGAATTGTTCTGCGGGTGACTCAGGAGCAAGAATAAACTCCATTAGCTACGGCACCAGCGCAAGGGTGCCCCAGCCAGCACTCCGAGGAACGCCAGCTGTCGTGAGCCTGAAGCTTACGTTTGCGGGGCGTTTATAGTCTGGGTGAACCGCGTAGCATGAGTGTGGTCAGCACCTGCCTGCTCTACGCCTCCTTGCCAGCACTCCCGTGATGGAGGCACTACCCCTACAGACAGGGAAACTGAGGCTCAGAGTCTGGTCTCTTAGGAAATCGCAAGGAGGTAGCACGGGTGGACCTTTCACTTCAGCTTCTGTCCCTAAGCAGCATGCCACCCAACCTCCATGGAGGGGAGCAAGAATTGCCCCTCAGGTCTGCAGCTACTGGTGGAGAGGGGAGGCAGATGTCTGGGGACCCTTGCATTCGACACTGGCCAGGCTTTTGGCCCTTTGCCAACCAGCTTCTCCTGCATGGGGCAGGGGTGCCAGGCCATTCTAAGCAACTGCAGGTCAGCGTGAGTGTGTGTGTGCATGGGTGTCAGCGTGAGTGTAAGGGACAAGCCAGCATGCAAGTGTGAGTGGGGGATGTGTGTGCGCGGGGGGGGGGGTGCATCTGCTCCCAGGCAGCACCCGTTGCCCTGCAGTGCCTGGCTGTCACAACAGGAAGTCACTAAGCCCTTGGTGTGGGGCAGCCTTCCCCAGGCTGGGACAGGATGCTGTGGTCTCCATAGAACAACGGGATCTGGGGAGGGAGGCTGTGGCTGAGGGAGGCTCAGGAAGGATCAGGTGGCAGACAGGTCTGCCCCTGAGGCTTTGGGGGTTGGCGGCCAAGGGGCTGGGAGGAGCAAAAGGTGAAGAAACTTAGGAAATGCACAAGGGGACTTTACCTCTCTCCCTGGGGATGCTCTGAGGGGGAGTCAAGCGTGTGCCCCCTGGAACCCACAGGACCCCCAGCAGCCTGGCACCTGGTAGCTTGTCCCCTCCTGGCTTCCTCTGGATGGACCTGGTGCCTCTGCCCCGGGACTGCCGGCGCACACCGCACCCGTCTCTGAAGACACAGCTCAGGCTTCACCGCCCCTGAGGAGCCTTCTCAGCCCGCGGCACCAGGGGCTTCCCTCTCCGCAGTCCCTGTTGCTCATTTGGACACGACTTAGCTGGCCACCGCACTTCCGTTCTCTTCGCCCTGCTGGCCGGTGTGGCTAGGGCTGGGTTCGCGACAGAAGCACAGCAGATAGTAAGGACCACAGGTGCCGCGTGGCCAGGTGGGTGGGGGCCACCCACCGCCTGCACCGCCCCCGGAGAAGCCCCCTTCGGCGGGGTGAAAGAGCGGCTGGGGTCTGGGTCTGCTCTGTGCTGCTGTATCAGAACGCCCCGGGGTGGCTAAGTTCTAAACAGCAGGAGGCAATTGCAGTTACGGTGCTGGACACTGGCAGGCCCAGGGGTCCGGTGGCTGCATTCAGGGAGGACTTCGTAGCTCATCACTCCATGGCGAAGGCAGAGGGCAGAGAGCGCGGGAGGCGGAGGATGGGGCCACCTTCCCGACAGAAGAAAGTCACTTCCGTGATGATGGTGTTGTCTGCGCTTGAGGGCTCTGTGCTGTTGACCTGGTCACCTCTCAGAGGTCCGCCTTGTGATATTGTCACAATGACCATTAAATATCCAGTCTGAGCAGGGATGTTCAAATCATAGCACTTGGTGCGCAGCAAACTTTCAAGCCGCAACCCACACCTGGAAACGGGGGGATGTGACTTAAGAGCACAATTTCAAAACAGAATGAATTTTCTTTTTTTTTCATGTGACTTTTGTTGCTCTTACACTTCGTTGTGTATGAGGTGAAAGGTGCTGGGATTCAAACCCATGTCCTAGCGCATGCCAGGCAAGCGCTTTAACCGCTGAGCCACCGTCCCAGGCCCAGAATGAATTTCTACATGCAGAAGTCCACAGGAGTGTTGCTCACAGTGGCAGCATGCTGGGAATCTCTATGTCTAAGAGCACCCAATAATGGGATCATCTACTGGATAAATACTAGCTAGACATTTATTAAAAACGGTTATAACGGGCTGGAGCGATGGCTCAGCTGTTAAGGCACTTGCCTGGCATGCGCAAGTGTGTAGGTTCGAACCCCAGCACCATGTACACAACGAAGTGTCAGAGCAACGAAAGCCTTGTGAAAAACTAAATAAAGTTGATTCTCTCTTTCTGTCTCTCAAAAACAGTTATAACAGTGGTAACATAGAAAATTTCATAATATTGTAAAATACAGTGTGGTGATGATCGTGGTGTTCAAAAGCTACAACCTTACGGCCAAGAATTCGCACAGAAGAAACAGCAAGAGAGCACAGCAAAGTGTCCCTGGGTGATAGTAGTGCGGCTGATTTCTAGTTTCTTTTTTCCACTTTTCTATAACAAGCATGAATAACTTATATCAAGATTGATTATACTTTAAAAATATCTTTTTCTTATATCAGAAGTCAATTTTTTTTTTTGTAAAACAAGATGAACACGGAAAAGGAGAAAATAAACACGTTAGTATTTCGTGTGTTTCCTTCCAGTCCTTTCTCCATGCATATTTCCACATCTATAATTAGGTACTCTTTTGACTGGGGACAAAAAACCCCAAGGAATTTTGGAAGCATTCTCCCTGGCTCAGAGGCCCCAGTTCCCTGGAAGTTCCCTGCAGCTCTGAGTAGTCTGCTTGGGAGACTAGAGCAGTGGCCTGCTCAGGGTCCTTACCACCTTCAGAGGGGACAGTGCCCTCAGGTCCAGCATCCCAGCCCAACTTCCAGGCCTCCGTCCCACCTCCTGCAAAATTTTCAAGGGACCTCTGAGCTAAGTGCTCTGGACATTTCTAAAGTCCTCACCTCCAACCAATGGGACACTTTCCCTTCGAGTAGTTTTGGCCCTTGTTGGTCAAGGTGGGGGATTTTTTGGCTGGGTTCTTTGGATTGGCCAATCAATAGCAGTCAGGGTTGGTGGGCTTCCTGGGCCTGGCCCTGTCTTGACCTGCCTGGATGGGGATGCTGGCCACAGGGCTCTGCCAGGGTTGGGCCTCACTGGCTCCTGAGAATCTATTGGTGCGACTCATCTTGGATGGCACCGCAGGGCACTGACTCATTTACCCCCATAGGCCCAGCTAGCTCGCCTGCCGCCTCTTCTAGGAAATGCCATGTGCTCTGGGGCTGGGGTGGGAACTGGGGACAGGGAAGACCTGGTCTACATGGCCTGTCCTCCGCCGGAGACTCCCTCTTCCCACCCTGGCCCCAGCCCATCCTATGGCCACATCTGTCCCACGAGTGGGGTTCTGTGATTCAGATCTTCTCTGTCGCCCAGCGTCCCTGCCCGCCCCCTCCCCCAGCAGCTCTCTGATAACCACAGCTGGGTTTCTTTCTTGGTCAGAGGTGAACTCGGTTAGGTGCCACCGAGGTCAGCCCGGCGCTAATGCTCCTCTGTGACAGCTGTTCTCATTTTCGAGGGAGGACAGACCAGGCTGCCAGGCCCTCATTGCTGGGTCAGGGTGAGGACAGAGGTGGCAGAGACTGAGCTTCAGCCAGGAGGGGGCGGGCGTGCCTGGATGGCCAGGGGCAGCTGTCTGAGTCTGCTCCAGGGCCCTGTGCGGTGCCAGCACACAGGACGGGGTGCCGTAGCTGTAGGCCCCAGGCAGGTGGCTCAGAAAGATGACCACCTTTGTATGTCGCGGTGACGGAAAGACCAAGTTTGGTTCTATTCTCTAGAAGCCTAAATCCACCCAGAAAGCATCTGCTAAGCACTGACTATGTGCAAGACATGTGTTTTTATTTTTAGTTTTTAAAAATGAAATCTGTAGGCTGGAGCAGCGGTTCAGTGGTTTCAGTGCTTCCCTGTCATGCTCAAAGACCCAGGTTCGAACCCAAGCACCACGTGCACAACGAAGTGTCGGAGCAACGAAAGCCACACGAAAAGTTAATAAAATTGATCCTCTCCCCAGTCCACTGTCCCTCTGTCTTTAAAAAAAAAAAATGAAATCCATGTCACCCCAACTCTCACATCTTAGACTCTCAACCACGCCCGGAGGAGCCACACTTTGCACACCCAGCCCTGTGCTGGGCCTGGTTGTTGGGACTGAAGTCCACCTTCTTTAGCAGGATTCCCTTTAGTCCACTAGGCGTTTATTTTAGGTTGGGATGGTACTTTTTTTTTTCTTTTTATTAGAGAGAGAGAGATGAGGGGTGGGGAGATAGAGAGAGAATTATTTTTATTCCTTCATCTGGTTTTTGTTTTCCTCCACTTAGCTGTGTTTGTGGTGCTAGGGTTTGAACCTGGGTCCTCATGTGTGCTAGGAAAGCGCTCTAACTGCTGAGCCATTGCTCTGGCCTCTGCAATAGAATTTTTACAGTCACTGTTAATGGGAGGGATCTGGGGGGGGG
>PVKS010047742.1:0-12797 GCA_004027875.1 Aplodontia rufa | reverse complement strand
AAATGAAAAATACAAACAACAACAGATGCTGGAGGGGCTGTGGAAAAAGAGGAACACTACTACACTGCTGGTGGGACTGCAAACTGGTTCAGCCACTATGGAAAGCAGTATGGAGAATCCTCAAAAAATTAAAGATGGAACCACCTTACGACCCAGCTATCCCACTCCTGGGAATTTTCCCAAAAGATTTAGAATCAGCATATTATAGCAATGTGGCTTCATCAATGTTTATAGCAGCTCAATTTACTATAGCTAGATTATGGAACCAACCCAGATGCCCCTCACTTGATGAGTGGATACAAAAGCTTTGGTTCATATATACTATGGAATACTACTCGGCCATCAGAGAAGACGATATTATAGCTTTCGAAATTAAATGGATGGAGATGGATAGAATTATGCTTAGTGAAGTCTCCCAAGCTCAGAGACTCAAGGGCCGAATGGTTTCTCTTATCTGTTGATACTAGAATTTATGTTGAATCAGTAGGACAGACGGCTGACCTAACAAAACCTCAAATTGAATGACTTTCAATACAACACGGGTGAAAGCTCCCTAGGTAACTTGGAGGTGTAGGGAAGGGGATGGGGAGGGGGGAGGGTATATGAAGAACTCATAGGAGTCTGGTGATTGGGAAGATGGGAGAACCATCCCAGAAGCTGATGTTATTCCTACACTAGATACCCATTTAACACATGAGTTCTTCTGGGGGAAACTGCAATAAATGAAACCCATAGTAGCTTATCTATGCGTTAGCATTACCCCTGGTTAACAAAGTTTATACACATTGATTGCTACTGTTTTGACAATGTTTCCCCCTCATCTGTATCCTGTATCACTATATACTTCTAATAAATGTGGAAAAATAAATAAAAAATAAAAAAAATTAAAAAATTAAAAAAAAACAAAATGGCGGTCTGAGAAAGGCTACTGAGAATTTATGGATAGTGAGATGAGTAACTTTGGATCATAGAGCAGACTGAGTGGCTTCTTAACATCCCTGTTAGTTCTTAATTTTTAACTCCTTGCCTCATTGCTTCAAATGTTCAGTGCTAGCAAGAAGGAGGAATTTGTAGCTGTTTTGATAAATTACCTAGACCAGCACATTCTTCATTAGGCAACTTCCAGCAGGCGTCTTTATCAGGAGGAACAGATGAACTAGTGCCAATGATTGCAACGCTTGCTGATAGGTTCTTTCCAGGCCATATCTCACTTAATCCTCCTCACAGTCCTGACAGGGAGTAGTTGACATAACTGAGACTACGTGATGATTGGGGGATGAGCCCCACTATTGCATGAGGCAATAGCTAAACCAGGTCACCCTGACTCCCAAGCCTATGTTTCTTTCTCAGTTTGAGAAGCTTGCTCCAGTCTTATTGCAGACTATGTTCCTAGGTAAGTGGTTAGGCAATCTTTTACTCCTAGGATACGGAAGGAATCAAAAGAAAGAAAAGTACTTTATTTCTGTAGTAGACGCTTGGTCTATTTTTGTGTATTTCTCCCATTTATTTGCAGTATTTGTGAATCATTGTTACGGCATTATTTTACCCATCTCATTATGTGTGGGTGACTGTCCTAACTTTCTGTTAACTCTGATACATTGTCAGTGAATTCATTGTTTCTTTCCTTTTTTTATTTTTTATTAAGAAATTTAATTATTATACAATCAAATATCCATATAAAGTAACAATATGATATGCATATATTCTTAAATCACAATTACTCCTAGATCCCTCCCTATTCATCCATTCTATCCCCTCTCCCTCCTGTCCCTTTTCACCTCCCTCCCTCCCTCTACACATCTATGATTGCTCTAGATTGTGTGTTGCTACGCCTTTGCTGGGTCTAATACATGATTTTGACCACCTTTCACACAGACCTGGGTTTAGCTCCAGCCTCCACAAATGAGTGAAAACATTTGACCTTTGACTCTCTGGGTTTGCCTAACTTTGTTCAGCATAATTTCTTCCATCACCATCCATTTATCTTCAAAGGCTGCAATTTCATTGCTTCTAATTGCTGAGTAGAACTCCACAGTATACATGTACCACAGTTATTTGATCCATTCATCCAATGAGGGGCATCTGGATTCCATAATTTAGCTATTGTAAATTGAGCTGCTATGAACATAGATTTTGCTGTGTCGCTGTAATGTGCTGATTCGAACTTCACTGGAAAAATACCCAGAAGAGGGATAGCTGGATCCTATGGTGGGTCCATCCCTAATTTTTTTTTGAGGATTCTCCACACTGCTTTCCAGAGAGGCTGTACCAGTCTGCAATTCCACCAACAGTGTGCTAGTATTCCTATCTCCTCACAACCCCTCCAGCATCTGTTATTGTTTATATTCATTTTTGCCAATCCTGTCAGTGAATTCTTGACTCATTTTTTAATGAGCTAGCTTTAAAAATAACAATAGAAGTATTGAAGCTCTAGGTTTGGGGATTGAATTTTAAATATTCTTAGCACCTGTTTTCTCTAATTACTACAAAATACCAAAATCAGCCTTAGAAAAACTTGGCTGTTTACTTACATGGTTCTGTTTCTATTGGAATTCAAAGTTCCTTTACAGTCAGATGAAGGGACAGAAAATAAGAGGGACTGCTGTTTGCATCCTACAAAGTCAAAATTCGTTCTGGCAAAAATGCAAATACTACTTAGACATGAAAAATTTGTATGCATTCAAGGATGATTGCTCTAACAGTGAGGTGTTAAGGAGATATTAAGAGTGTCTGGGTTGCTATACCTAAACTGAGGCTGATGACAAGAAAGCGACCACCATGATCCCCCCGCTTTAATGCCTCTTAGTACCAGGCTGGTAACTGGCCTGAGGCAGGATGGTAACTTTTGTTGTTCGCATGTAGGTCTTTTACTGTCTTTGACACTGAGGTTTTCTTTCCAGGGATGCAATAAGCATTTTTCTGGTTTTGCAAGCTCTCCCTGCTCTTCACTATATTTTTTAATAATACCATAATTTTGCCTTGAAGGAGTTACCCACTTCTCTTCTACCTCTCATGTATACCTGAACCTTGCGTTCATTAAGTCAAAGTGAAACCTAAGCCAATGAATGTATCCCAGGGGTCAGAGATAGAGATGTGTTCTAACCTAGTCCCAGCAAAACCAGTGAGACTCAGATATGGAACTTTTAACTTTTCAGTAGAAAATAAACTTTCTTAACAGACTTTGTTTTAATTTGGAAAATGTGAGACCAGAATGGCTATTTTAAGAATAAAAATAACACAATGAAAAAAAAATGAACAACATTTAAATACAATGGAAAATAAAGTCAAGAAGCAGGAAGAGGGCTGGAGCGGTGGCTCAGCGGTTATGGCACGTGCCTGGCATGCACAAGTACATGGGTTCAAACCCCAGCACCACGTACACAACAAAGTGTTTGAGCAACAAAAGCCACATGAAAAACTAAATAAAATTAATTCTGTCTGTCTCTCTATCTCTCTCTTTCTCACTGTCCCTCTCTCTTTAAAATAATAATAAAAAAAGAAGTAGGAAGAAACCATGAAGTTCTTAGGGTGTATTTTATGTCCTAACTGTAGTACCATCTGATCTACCTCATTATTCCTTTTGAATTTATTATTCATATTAACCAATACATTTTCTTCCTCATGTAAGTTGATTTGAGTTGAGATTTTTGGTCACCTGCAACTTTAAAAGTCTTAACTGGTACAGAAAGGCCCAGAAGCAGGGCATGTTTAGTGACAGGTTCTAATGTGGAATTGGATGAACTGAGATGAGGTGAAATATACAATACTTACCCAAACTGCTCAACAATTAGCGTTCTTGAGGGCTGGAGCAGTGACCCGGCGACAGCGCTTTCCTGGCATGCATGAGGACGCAGGTTTGAACTCCAGCACCACATACACAATGAAGTGTCAGAGCAACAAAAGACACATTTTTAAAAAAACTAAATAAAACTGATTCTTTCTCACTGTGCGTCTTTCTTTAAAAAAAAAATGCTGTTGATAGGAAACATGCAGGATGTTAGACTCTTCCAGCCTTCTGAAAAGTTTCATTAAGAAATTGAAGTTTGTAAAGAAACTAAAGTCCAAACTCGCAAATAATCCAATTGATAAATGGGCTAAAGAACTCAAAAGGAACTTCTCTCCAGTGGAAGTCCAGAAAGCCCACAAATATATGAGAAAATGCTCTACATCATTAGCTATAAGGGAAATGCAAATCAAAACTTCCATGAGATACCACCTCACTCCTGTTAGAGTGGCAAAAATGAAGAATACAAACAACGACAGATGCTAGAGGGGCTGCGGGAAAAGAGGAACACTGTCACACTGCTGGTGGGACTGCAAACTGGTTCAGCCACTATGGAAAGCTATATGGAGAATCCTCAAAAAATTAAGGATGGAACCACCTTACGACCCAGCTATCCCACTCCTGGGAATTTTCCCAAAAGACTTAGAATCAGTGTATTATAGCGATGTGGCGTCCTTAATGTTTATAGCAGCTCAATTTGCTATAGCTAGATTATGGAACCAACCCAGATGCCCCTCACTTGATAAGTGGATACAAAAGCTTTGGTACATATATACTATGGAATACTACTCAGCCATTAGAGAGGACGATATTTTGGCTTTTGAAATCAAATGGATGGAGATGGATAGAATTATGCTTAGTGAAGTCTCCCAAGCTCAGAGACTCAAGGGCCAAATGGTTTCTCTCATCTGTTGGTGCTAGAATTTATGGGGAAGCAGTAGGGCAGATGGCTAACCTAACAAAACTTCAAATTGAATGACTTTCAGAGTAATAGGGGGATGGCTCTCTAGGATACTTGGAGGTGTAGAGAGGGGGATGGGGAGGTCTAAGTATGAAGAACTTATAGGAGTCTGGAGATTGGGAAGATGGGGGAACCATCCCAGAAGCTGATGTCATTCCTGCACGAGCTACCCATTTAACACATGAATTCTTCTGGGGCAAACTGCAACAGGTAAAACCCAAGGTGGTTATCCATGTTTTGGCTTTTCCCCCGGATAACAAAGTTTATATCCATTGATTGCTAATGTTTTGATAATGTTTCCCCCTCAACTGTATTTCTATATACTTCTAATAAAAAAGAAAAGAAATTGAAGTTGGCCCATATGAAAGTAGAGACTGAAAAGATTCGGCTCTGCTTTGGAAGCTCTTTAACCTAGGCAGCAGAACCCAAGTTCAACATAGGACTGTGATATGGGCAAAGAACCATCCTACTTTTTATGCAAGAGAAATTCCCAGGCTGGATTGTAGAATTAACAACTTTCTAAACTTCAGTTACTTCGCCTTAAAGGGAAGCAGAAATAGGTTGAAACTTTTTTCTTTTTAAGATATGTTTTCCCAGAAAACTCATCCTTGGTATAGGAACCTATGATTACAGATGGTCCTTGACTGATTAGGATGGTTCAACTTTATGAAGACGAACAAGCAACATGCACTCAATTGAAATTGCTTAGAATTTGAACTTTGATCTTTTCCTGGGCGCCGCTATTCTCTCAGAATGCTGGGCAGCAACAGCAAACAGTGGCTCCCACACAGCCAGCTATGGGATCACAAGGTAAATAACCAATACTTCACACAGTACTGTGTTGCTAAGCTATGATTTTTTTTTTTTTTGGCACCAAGGATTGAGTCCAGGGGCACTTAACCATTGAGCCACATCCCCAGCCCTTTCTGTATTTTATACTGAGACAGCTTCTTGCTAAGTTGCTTAGAGCCTCACTAAGTTGCTGAGGTTGGCTTTGAACTCAAGATCCTCCTGTCTCCGCTTCCTCAGTTGCTGAGATTACAAGTGTGTGCCACCACACTTGGCTTTAAGCTATGATGTTTAGAGGCTAGGCTAGACTAGTATAATTTTTTTTTAGAAGAATCAGTTTTATTTAGTTTTTCATGTGGTGTTCGTTGCTCCAACACTTCGTTGTGTACCTGGTGCCGGGGTTTGAACCCGTGCCCTTGTGCATGACAGGCAAGCACTATAATTGCTGAGCCACCAATCCAGCCCCTAGACTAGCATATTTTTGATTTATGATATTTTCAACCTATGATGGATTTATTGGGCTATAATACCATCACCTCTACTTAGCCATTAAGAAGCACCTGTACTTAACCATTAAGGAAATCCAGATTCCTAAATCCATGAACTACAAAGTGGTCTTGTAATTGACAAAGCCCCCACAAGAGCTTCCTCTCCAAAATTTTTAGATATGACCTCATTTGTCAAGGTCAGGAGCACCCTCCAGAAAACATATCAAGAGTAACCAGATTGACTGACCAAGGAGCTCATACTTCTGGCAAGAAAAGGGAATCTTGTATCCCTGCCTAGCAAGGTATGTGATATGGAATGGTACCACTGTGTAATGGTTCCTGTGTTCCTTTTTCCCAAATGAGTTTGCATTTTTTATTGTATTCATTTTTTCCTTCTCTACCATTCTATACTAGATAATGGGACAATCATGCATTGTTTAGCCGCATTCATGTAACTGTGTAGAACAACATTCAGATCAAGCTGAAAGGACTGAACACCATCCAGAAATCCTGTGTGTCAAAGTTAGGTTGAGTAACTTGATAGGACATTGGTTGGTCTCCTTTAGAGGAGAGAGAGAACTGGGCAGCTAGATGCACTTCATGCATCACAGTGAATCCTCCCAATTTCACTCTGGGAAATTGGAGCTGGGCAAAACTTACCCTCAGGGAATGGTGGCATATAAATTTGGTATATGTGGTGTCTGAATGAGACAGAAAGCACTATGTGGACAGGAGTTGGCAAACTCCTTCATGGCAGAAGGACTGGATCTGTTGTCTCCACTGTCATTATAGGACAGGAATTCTGAACGTCAGTTGTACACCTAGTCCTGGACAGTAGGTCCCAGACTAATGAGAAGCAACTTCAGAAGTGCCAAACTGAATAAAATTAGCAAACACACCAAAAGAAGAAACTTCCACTCAAGATAAATGTGCAAATAAAGATTTCAAAGCAAATAGCAAGAATGAACACAAAGACCTAGTGTGTTCGTCAGCTTGTTGTCACTGTAACCAAAATATCTGACAAGAACAACTTAGAAGAGGAAAGATTTATTTTGGCTCATGGGTTCAGAGGTTTGAATCCATAGTCAAATGGCTTAATTTGGGGGAGTTTGAGGTGAGAAAGAGCATGATGCAGGGAGGGTAAACAAAGGAAAGCTGCCAGCTCGTGGAAGCCAGGAAGCGGAAAGAGAGGACAAGGCTGGAGGGAGGACACTGAGGTCAGAGCCATCATGATCATTCACTTGCCAAAAGCCCCCCTCTAAACACACGAGACTTTGGGGGACATTCCAGATTCAAAGCATACTACCCAGCTAACAAACTCAATTGTGGAAAAAATAATTCACTGCTCTTAAAAATGCAATCGTAAATCACTTTTCCCAATTACTGTGAAGTAAGCGAATTTAAGAACTTCAAGAAAATAAGTGAAACAATTTTATGCTTTAGAATAGATAAGAAAATGTAGGGGGGAAAGGCAGATTGAATTAAAAATCAATGGACATGGAAAAGAACCAATTAGAAATCCTATAAATGAATAAAAAATACGGTCATGTAGATAAAAACATCTAATGAATTAGATATACAGGTAGTCCTCACTCTGTACAGTATTATTTTCACTGACACTTATACATCTATGTCAAAACCATGTCTGCTTTGCGTGGTCTTATGGTCACTGAGGACGCAGTTCTGATATATGCAAGGTGCAGCTCACTTGGCATCATGCAAAGTAAGGGTGCCCTGTATTCTAGACTGGATGAAATCAAAGACAAATTAGTGGATTTGAGGAGTAAGAATTTGCTGGTAGTACAGCACAGATTAAGATTTAAAATTTGAATAAAAAATTAAAAGAAATGAAAATGAAATATAGATTAAGGAGCTACAATCGATATCAGGCTCTACACAAGAACAGAATGGAATAGAGAATTTTTCAGATTAAAAGCACATACTAGGGGGTTGGAGTGGTGGCTCAACTGTTGCACAGCACTTGTCTGGCGTGCCCAAGTAAGCGAGTTCAAACCCCAGCACCAAGTGCACAACAAAGTGCCCGAGGAATGAAAGTCACATGAAAAACTAAATAAAAATTGTTTCTCTCTCTCTCTCTCTCTCTCTCACTGTCCCCTCTTTCTTTAAAAAAAAAAATAAGCACATGGTAGGTGATGAGAAACAGAAATAAAAACAAAACCTACCTTAGGGCTGGAGTGGTGGCTCAGAGGTTGCAGCACTTACCCAGCATGCACAAGGATGCAAGTTTGAACCCCAGTACCACGTACACAACAAAGAGTCAGAACAATGAAAGCCACATGAAAAACTAAATAAAATTTATTTTCTTTCTCTCTCTCTCTCTCCCCCCTCTCTCTTTAAAAATAAAATAAAACAAAATCTACCTTGACACATTATATCAAAGTTGTAGGACAAAAGGATTTTAAAAGTTCATGAGGGGCTGGAGCGGTGGCTCAGCGGTTTCGGAGCTTGCCTTGTAAGCTTGAGGACCCGGGTTCAAACCCCAGCACCACGTACACAACTGAGTGTTGGAGCAACTAAGGCCATGTGGAAAACTAAATAAAGTTGTTTCTCTCTTTCTCTCTCACTGTCCCTCTTTCTTAAAAAAAAAAAAAAAGTTCATGAAAGCTAACAAAATGAAAAGATGGAGTACTTACAAAACTTAAAATTATACTAATGGCAGACTCCCCTTAGCAGCAATATAAGATCAAAGACAATGAAGGAAGACCTTCAAAGTGCTCAGGGGAAATTGTCTGTAACGTAAATTTTTATACTCAGCAAAAAACCATTCAAGGGCACTGAGATAATAAAGACATTCCAACCCTACAGAACTGCACAGACGCTTGATGAAAGAACAAGATACGCTTATGCTTCCACAAGAAAAAGAAAGTGCATCCATGCTGAGGAATGAAGGAAGCAACAAATGAAACCTATGGGAAAACTTCAAGAAGGCTCTGACATTCTGACATGCGTCCCCTAAAGTTCAGAGCATTAAGATTCATGAGTTGCCTATGAGAAAGCTGGAGCAGCCTGGACAGAGGCTGGGAAGCAAAGAACTCACCTCCAAACACAGAACAGAACAGGAATGTGAAGGTCAGGGATCTGATAGGATCTGAAACAACTATGTCAGGCAGGCAGCAGTCAAAGCAACCAATAGGGGCTTCCCCGACAAAACTACAAAGTGCTCACAAGAGAAAAATCTGTATTTAAATATCTACAGGGTACAGAGATCCTGAAGCAATCTTATGAGAGTTTTGGTCAAGAGAGAACTTTCCAGTCCCTATAACTTTCCTCCCTCCTTTTGCTTCATCATCAAAGAGCATTAGAAAGAGGAAGGCAAGGAAGAGAGGCAGCTCATCCTGTCCTTGTTAGGTAGTAGCTGTCAATGAGCAGTGAAATCCATGGCAAGGCCGCAGGTTTATTTTGTTACTCCTAAAGTTTTCTTGAAGTTAATGCCAAGGCAGATGAGTAAGTAATTTGTAGCAGATAACCTATAGAAAAACATCGGTACACAAACTTTCAGGATAATTATACAAACAAAAGTGAAAGAGATGATGGGGAGAAGCCTCAAGAAAGAAGGATTAATGGGGCTAACTCATGACAGGGTCCACTGAGGTTGGTGTAAAGCTAGGAATTATGTCTATAGGTGTCTCCATTTGTCTGGGAAGAAAGATTCCTTTAGTAGCACAATTACACATAAGGTAACTTCTGGACTGGCTACTAACCCCAAAACCCACATTAACATGGGATTGACTTGTAGATGAAGCCCGTGGAATAGGATGGCCACCGTGGCAGTTCCAAAGAGCACCAACTAAGGTCAAAAGCTCCACCACCCAACATGAAGGAGGAGTTGAACACCGGATCAGCAGAGATTGCAGAAGGAAGACCCCAGTTCTCCTGGTCAACATCAAACAGTAATAAATTCGGACACCGCGTTGTCTTTGTCTTTCTGCTCAGAGAGGGCCCGCTCTCTCCCTTGAGAGTGGGCTCTTCTTGAGCCTTACTTGGCTTTTATTTTATTTTCACCTCACTTATATGTAAAGTTCTCTTGCATGGTTTTTGGTGTCTGACTTTAAATTTGTTTTCACCAGAACCCAAAAACCAAGGTTTGGAGTTTTAGCTCCCTGATTTCCTATGACATCTTGACCAGATGACATTTTATTGTCCACAGCAGCCCTAACTGGGAGAAGAGAGAAAACACAAAAACCACAGTGAGACTACATTTACAACTTACATTTCATTATCTGTAACCACTGATTGCTAAAGTTTTCGTCCAGGAGTAGGTTTAGAGAGAGACAGAAATGAAGTTGCATCAACCACAGCACCTGGTTCATTACACTGGTTTCAGGAATTTCAAGTACTACTAGAAGTTGGAGCCAAAGATCTAAAATAGACATGCAGGACCTGCCCTAACTCCCCAAAGCCCTCCATTTGGCAAGAAACCCGCTCAACTTCAATAAGAGGGGTAATTTCTCTCCCTCATGTCCCAGTTCTCCCGAAAGGGGAAGATCTCTATCCCTCCCATAGTCCAATGTTCGATTTCTACTCCAAGATGATCAGTGGTGGGAACATTTCCTTTAAGGGAAAATTTACCTCCTTCTCCCCAGGAGGGACATAATTTGACCCCTAATTCAGATCAGAAAATGATAATAATCCATAGTGAATTTCCCAAAGTTGGTTAGTCAGTCCTAACTAGTTCTCCGTGTTGAGCATTCATAGTTCAGTCCAGGTTGAGCTTCAAAGTACAACCAGATCTTTGCCGAGGTCTTTTCTCCAGAGTGCAATGGAAATAATCAGCTATATGGTCCTTTCTCATGTGTCCTCATCTCAGATCCTCAGTCTGGGTTTTACTGAATCTACCATCAGCAAAGACAAGTATTAGCATCTTCCAAGAACAAAAGATTTTTAGGTATAGAACATTCATATTCAAGACTCAGAAAAAATATGTATACAGAGTTATGGTTTTAAAGATAGATTTCAAATTATAGCTCTAAGTTTAGCTATTTGGGATAGGAAACACCAACATGTTTTTCCTACTCCCAGTCTTAAAATACTCTGACTCCATGGGGCTGGAGCGGTGGCTCAGCCGTTACGGCGCTTGCCTGGTATGTGCAAGTACACGAGTTCAAACCCCAGCACCAGATACACAACAAAGTGTCTGAGGAATGCAATTCACATGAAAAACTAAATAAAACTGATTCTCTCTCTCTTTCTCTCTCACTGTCCCCTCTTTCTTTAAAAAAAAAAAAACAACACTCTGACTCCAGATGTTAGCATGGGTAACTCCCCACCCATCGAGCAGTTCTCCAGCAGAATCAGTCAGATGTCCCACTGTTTAACTCAGTTCTCCGGTTAAGAACTCAGTCCTTCGCGTTTTCTCCCACTTCACATGCCAATCATGAGCCCCAGATTGCGGCCTGTGCTTCTGACCAACTGGCTACGAATCTGGGTTCCCACAATCCTCTCCCCAGGTTTGATTAATCTGCTACAGCTGCACACAGAACTCAGGTAAACACTCGTATTTACCAGTTATGCCAAAGGATACAGAGAAAGAGATGCAGCAAGGGAAGTGGAGAGTCCAGGTCCTCAGTGGACACGTCACCCTTCAGGAGCCTCTATTTTTGCGATGATCAGGAAGCTCTCTGCACAAAGTCCTTTTGGATTTCTACAGAAACTATGTAGGTATCACTGGCCATTGATGATCAACCCAACCTTTGGCTCCTTGCCTCTACCTGCTTCCTCCCCAGAGGTTGTTGGGGTGGGGCTACAACCATGTCTTGGTCTTTCTGGTGACCAGCCTCCATCTTGAAGCTTGTAGGGGCCCCAACTACCAGCCATCTCAGTAACATATAAAAGATACCCATCATTCCAGGGATTCCAAGGTTTTAGGAGCTGTGTGCCAGAAACCAAGGCAGAGACCAAATATATATTTCTCCCTATATCACTATAACATTTGACATCTTACTCTAGTGTATTGCCATTCAGATCCCTGTTTAAGTAATCCATTCAAAGGATTTTTTCCAAAATATCTGCCCCAAAGTAAATTAATATTTTGACTTCCAAAATAAAAGAGGGGTAGTACTGTCTTAAGATCAAAAGCCATTCGTCCCACTGAGTTCCACACTACATCCACCTTCTCAGCATCTGCTCACCTAATATGCTCACATAGAGGGAGGGAAAATCTGTCCTTTTTTTTCAGTTACCCAAGGACACTTGATTCACTGGTATACATTATGTGACAAAGTAACATCAAATATAAATAGTCTAAACTATCACACTTTTCCTTCTAAGTCCACCTTATCTTTTGAGATTGGGCTCCAAAAATTCTTTTTTGATACTTCTGACTTGCTTTTCAGGAGAGGAAGCTTTGAATCTGTCTCCTGGGATTTTTTTGTTTCTTGAAGGCAGCTAGGTTTGCTCTGCCATTTGTTGGGTGTAAGCTGCTGTCCATGACTCAGGGCTACGGTGCAATGGTGAAGAGGATGTTCTCAAGGAATAACGTGGTCCTTCATGTGGTCAAGTTGGCTGGGTGGCATGACATGGCTTTGCCACCATAGGAGTGCAGTGCAGTTTATAAAAACATACTGATGTCTCTGATCCCTATCACCACTGCTCCTAATTGCTGCCTTCTACTCTCTTCCCAGTTCTCTGCTTCCCTCTTCTCTGTTGTTTTTCATTTCTCCTCAAACACACACTTTTCAACTTTTAGTCTAAACAGAAACATACCAGATGGCATATGATAGTCTCCTTCGTGTCTGTCTTTTAATTTTTAAGGAGT
>PVKS010047741.1:0-12702 GCA_004027875.1 Aplodontia rufa | reverse complement strand
TGGGGACTCTGGTGATGATCAATGGCTTAATCACCTCCAGTACTGGTCAGGAGCAGGAAAGGGCTGGAAAGGGAGAAATTGCCGCATGGACTTGCTTGGGGCTCTGTGGTCAAGCAAGGCTGTGGCCAAGCCTGGAGGGTGCTGCCTGGCAGATCTCAGAGGGAGGGTGAGTGTGAGAAGCCGGTGATGCCAGTGCCCACCTACGATTCCCAGCAGTGTTCTAATCCTGGAGAAAGAGTCGTAGAAACTCTGCCCTCAGATAAGTTGAGCTTAATTGTGCCAATCAGAAGTTGCTGGCTCTGTGTCGTCCTATAAAATACAGCCAGCCGCTCAGCAACACAGCAGTCTCCCACTCCCTGGCACCTGTAGGGTTATTTGGTGGCTTGTTTTCCCTTTTGTGAGTTCCTTGGGTCCAGATTAGGGTGATCACCATATCTTACCCTTCTGCCCATCTTGGCTGGTACTGCTTCTCTTTCAATAAAGGAAAACATTTCTTCTACATCAGCATTTTCAAATCAGTTTCCTACACCAGTCCTCTGATCTCAGTCCTCCTTGACCCGTCCACAGTGCATGCCCCCCTGCCTGACTGCTTTTGGTACTGGAAATTGAACCCAGGGGTTCTCTGCTGCTGAACTACAAACCCAACCCTTTTCATTTGGTATTTTGAGACAGTTGCTGAAGCTGGCCTTGAACTTGTGATATTCGTGCCTCAGCCTCCCAAGCGGCTGGAATTAGAGGTAGAATTACACTCCTTCCACTAACTTGCCTTAGATGAATCTGACCCTTCCTGGAGGCCTTCTTTCCCTTCCAGGGTCCTCTAAAGAGGCAATGCACACGTCCCTGTTCCACACATACAAGATCTGGGGTAATCTCCCTTCTTTTCACTGTTTACCTGTCATGCTGTCTATCTCTACCACTCCCTAACTGTCCTCATAGTGTCCACACCCTGGCTTTCTGGGAAATCCTATGCCACTCACCAAATTCTGGAAATGGGTCACTTGTCCACTGCAACTGCTCTGCTTCCAAAACCGTAATCTCTAACACCCCAGGGTCCACCTCCAGGGAAAGCCCTGTCCTGGGCACATCTTAACACCCCTGCTTCCCACTCCACTCCCCAGGTCACGGAGCACCTTGACATGTTCTCTCCCAGGGTGTTCAAATGCTCTGCTTCATCCCCACCCTTGCCTCAACCAGTCCACAACAGCAGAACCAATCTCCTCTGGCCCTCATTCTCAACTGCCTGCCCTGCCTCATTCTTACCTAGCAACCCCCAGCTACCAACCACCCATGCTCCCAGGACTGCAGGGCTTGTTATGGGAAAAGCTCATCTGGGGAGACTTGCCATCCCCAACACACAGTGACCAGCTCAGCTCGAGTCCACTCAGTCGTTCTTTAACACACCAGGGTCAGCACTCCCTCCAGTGCGAGATTCCAGCCCTGCCATCCTCAAACCCTCTTGCTAACAAGGTTCCTCCACTGCAAAATGACATTTGCTTCTTGTTTTAAAAAAATTTTTAAAAAGCCATCTGGTTACTCCCCCTTTTCCCTCTAAAGTATTTCTGGAGCCGGATCTATCCTGCCTCTCCAGACCTTGGTTCCAAGGTTAATCCATTCATCGACCTCTATTTTATACACCATCACTGCAAATTAGTCCCCCACCTTCTTTTTCCTTATTGTCTGCCTTTCCATCCGTCTCCTTGGATTTTAACATATATTTGCACTTGAGCTTCTTCCATCTTAAAACAAGAAAAAGAAAAAAAGAAATAAAAACAGGTCTCTGTGACTCCGGATCCCACTTCTGGATGACAGCCTGGGCAGCCGAGCTGGGCAATAAACACGCCTCACTTCTCTTACTTTTTTTTAATCAAATGGATACATAAGCATAGCTTTTGAAGCCAAATACAGCAATAAGGCTTACAGCAAATCTTTAAAAAAAAAAACTTTTCTGTAATCCCCATTTTCTAAATAACACATGTTATTTTAACTTTTTCTGTTTAAACATTCTCTTTTATCTTCCTGCTATGGAAAATGAGGATTCGGCTCTTTCTACAAACCCCTTGCCACCCCCTACCCAGCATACAAACTCCCCTTCTTCAAATCTCCCTTCATCTTCTCCAGCTTTTTATATCATGATTGTGGTTAAATGGTTCAATATTTATACAAATATGCCTACAGATCTCATACATTTGTTATACTATGATTGCATTTTTTTCTGGTACACATTTTTACATAATTGCCTCTTTTCTAATCTGTTTTTTCTACTCTAATTAAATTCTTCACTTTCCCAAAGAACAGTAAAACGCCCCTCAGTACAGGGAAATGCACGAGGAAATCCAGCACTTAGTATTTGTGAAATCCTCCATCATTAGTTCCATATGGAAGGATTACCTCTGGGTGCCTGCCCAGCTGTCTCGTCTTGGGACTTTCCTTCCCTTTCATCCCACTGATTTCCTTTACATCCTCAGTTTTAGAGGCCCTCATTCCTAGATTCTAAGTGTTCCTATTTCTTGTTTTACTTCCTCATTTTGGTGGAGTACATCCTACAGTAGCTTTCTGAAAAGCAAATTTTTTGAGACCTGGCAAGTCTATCTTCTCTCCTGACTGATCATTTCTTGCAATAAGAGGTTTTAGATATAAATTATTTTCCCTGAAATGAGGACGGTACTGTTGTGCTATCTATGTACTATTGAGCAGTCCAATGCCATTTTGATTCCAGTTCCTTGTACATAATCTATTCCTCTCCAGGAGCTTTTGAAAACTTCTGTTTATCCCTAGGGACCCTAAATTATTCTGCATCGGTTATGCTAGGTTCTAACTGGCCCTTTCAGTCTAGAAACCCTGGGAATTTTCTTCCCATTTCTTTGATAATTAACTCTTCTGTTTTCTGTCGGAAGCTCCTGCTAGTTTGACCTTCTGGACTGATGCTCTCCTTTTCCCATCTTTTCTGCTATCCATTCTTTTGTCCTCTCATTTCTCTTTCTGTGAAGTTCCTTCAACATTAGCTACTATTTTTTTTAATTTCTACCATCAACTTTTAATTTACAAAAGCCCTGTTCTCTTATTTCATAGATATATTTCATCTCATCTCATTAATATATTTTGAATTCTTATTATGTCCCCTACATTGTCTCTACTGCTTGTTTCCATTCATTTATCTGAACTCTTACAGGATATAATCTTGCTTCAAAATTTTGGTAAACCTAGGCTTTTTCTTCTCAACCCTATGGTTACACACCAAGTGTTTACTAGAGTTTTTTTTTTGTGTGTGTGTGTGTGCATGGGCAAAGTTTATGCCTTGTGGGGCTCTCCAGAGTTTGCAGGGGGGATCTATCCCTTCCATTAGGTCTTTTCTTGGACAGGTCAATTTTCCCAGAATACATTCGTCACTCTCACTACTCAACTTCCAGTGCTGAGCATACCCAGCAGCAGAAGGGCTGTGGAAACTTCCCTGCCCAGTGTGCAAGGGTTCACCCAGCCCATACCTGACTGTCAGAATCAATCACCAGGCTTCTGGAAGGGAGGGTGGAGGTGACAGGTGGAGGGGCCGTAACAAAGCAACGGCTCCTATGCAACATCCCACCAACCTGTCTTTCTCCTCCCTCGCTAGTCCCTCCTGCCCTCCAACTCCTAAGCCTTTCAGGGTTTACAGAACGAGAACAGGCTTGTTCCTGCCTGAACTCACCTTCCACCCCACTGCAGGGCAGCATACATCTCTCTGAGGAGAGAGCGGAGGGAAGGAGGAAGAGGAGGGAGAAAGAAGAGGCTGCAACATTGTTGAACAGCTTATACCGGGTTGGGTCCTTACGTGAAGACATGCAGCCCTCTTCGATGGGCAGTGTGACATGGTTAACGAAGGTACAGAGATGTTAAATCGCCCCAGTTCACACAAGTGGCAAATGCCGTATTCCAACTCAGGACCCTGTGACTTCCAAGACCACACTCCTTTCTCCTACTCATGCTAAGGAGCTACTGGCCACCTCTTGGTCACACAGTGAGGATGCCCTCTGTTCCTCCTTCATGCAGTCAGTCCCACATCTGGGTTTGGCTGTGGAGGTCCTTCCATCTTCTGGGTCCTCTCAAGACTTGCGGGCCTTCTAGGGTAGCGGGCAGAATATTTTCTCTTCTCCCTGGAAGGTGACCAATGCACTGTGTTCTCAGCTGCTTGGGCTCAGATCTGAAGCCCAAGCCCAGCCACTGACGTCACTCCGAGTGCCCGCTACTTCCACCAGGCCGTTTATGCTGGCACAGCCGGGAGCAAGGCTGGCGGGAAGAACATCAGCCCAGACAGGATTAATAAGAGGCAGCTGGCCTTTGAGAGCCTCCTTGACAATGTAAAGAAACTAAGTCAGATGTTTTTGGAACCCATGTTTAAATGAATGCGTCCGACTCCTCCTCCTTTTCTATCCCCCCTCTCCCATTTCCTCCCCACTCTCTTGAATTCAGGTTCAAGTGTAAATGGATGACAACCTGAGGGCTAAGGTCAGTCACTGGCCTCTGTGCAGTGACTATGTTGCTCCCAGGTGCTCTCTCAGGTTCTCCCAGGGGACCCTGGGTGCCCCCCCCCCTCACTGTACCTTGGCCCTGGTCCTGGTCCTTGTCCTGGTCCTGGTCCTGATCCTAAACCCCCTGGACCAGTGTTTGGGTGAATAAAGAAGTGGACACAGATGGTGGATAAGAATCAGACCTTTTGTGGATCCACCCAAAAGCTACGTGGAACATCACAGCAAAGGTGTGCATGATGGGGGCTGGAGCGGTGGCCTGGCGGTTACGGTGCTTGCCTAGCATGCACAAGTACACGGGTTCAAGCCCCAGCACCACGTATACAACCAAGTGTCAGAGCAATGAAGGCCATGTGAAAGGCTAAATAAAATTAATTCTTTCTCTCTCTCTCTCATTCTCTCTCTCTCACTGTCCCTCTATCTTTAAAAAAAAAAAAAAAAAGGTGTGCCTGATGGAGACAAGCAGTCACCTTCAGGGACTAGGAGAAACTGAAGGAAACCAAGATGAACCCTGCCCCTGCTGCTCTCATGAGCAAGATCAGGCCGGGAATCCCCTCCATGAGCTTTTCCAAATCCTACTAACCCCAAGCAATGGCTCTCACATACATCCTCAGTGAATCATTCCCTGGCCAGCCCTACTGCAGAGACCTCCAGAAACTTGGAGTGATCTCTGTCCACACAGCCCACCTTTCGTCATATGCTTTTGTTGAGGACAATCTGCCATTTACATTACTCTGTGATTTCTATAGAAGGCCACACAAGGGAAATTTCTTTTCAAATCAGGCCAGAGCCGACTCCCAGAGAGAACTGGCATTCTCTCTCTGTCCTGACAATGAGGTCTTCGGAACTCAGCCCTGTTTCTTTCTCTGCACACCAAGAAACTCCAAACACAGAGGGTATGGTGGAGGTTAGAAGGTCAGGTATGTCTCTCCTCTTCAGGAAAATGACACTTGAGCTGTGACCCAAACAGTGAAAGAAAATTAGCCAGATGAAGACCAGAATTGGGATTTTCCATGCTTAAACATCAGTATGTGCTAAGGTCCTGAGGCAGAGAAGAACTGAATGTCCAAGTGGCTGGAACACGCTCAGTAATGAAGACACAGTACCCATGACACTGTCGTGAGTTTCAGAACCTCTGAGAGAGCAGAGCCAGCTCATTTAGATCCTGCAGATCATGGCAAGAAGCCTGGATTTTAGTCTAAGGGCACTGAAGAAGACTTGAGTTTTATGGGTAGGTGTGACCCGAGCCAATTTGCCTTTGAAGATGGTTTTTCTAGCAGCTTTGTGGAGAATGCATTGACAAGAACCAGGAAACTACAGAAGCAGCCACGTAAAGGGTCGTGGGGACCTGGCTCACAAAGTACCATAAGAAACGAATTTGGAGCCATGCAGAATTCGGGTTGAGAATGGTTTCTGCCATTTAACAGTGCTAAGTCTCCCAGACACAGACCCTCTCGACTATGACTATAACGTGGTGGCAACAGAACCCACCTGAAAGGGCTGGTTAGGTATTAGGAAAGATGACACTTTGTCCTGCAGGATCCTGGGACAGGTCCAGAAGGCAGCTGAGGCCTGCACTGCAGAATGAAAGTCGGGGCCGAGACAGGCACACCCCTGAGCTCAAAAGGGACCTTTGTCACCCCTTCCCTCCAGAAATCCTACTACATGAACTTACACTTTCAGGCCCCATAGCAAGGCAGGTTCTGACCCCCAAAGAGTACTTAGATGGGATAGCCTCAAGGGGAAAGTTGGCCACTCTCAGAATTAGGGCCACCTGACACAAAATAGCCACCTAATGCCCATCCTCTACCAAACCGCTCCTCTCCCCTCATCTCCTGCAGCCCTTCTCTCCTCCCTTCTCTTCTCTTCTCTGGCCTAGAGCTCAGAACCAAGAGAGTCTGTCCACCTGACTCTTCTCCTCCCCTTCCCTCATCAGCTGCTCAGAGCCAAGGGCAATGAATTCTCTGGAGAAAGACAGCCTCTGAAACTCCCTCCCCTCTGTCTCTGCCTCTCTCCTCTCTCTGCTGGGAACCTAAGAAGTTCAATTACACGCTTTCCCAGCAAATCTTCCACCCGCTTAGGGCCATGTGCTGTAGGAGTCAGCAGCTTCAATGCCCCAGACTGAAGCAGTTGCATAATGCCCGGCCAGGCTCCCAGAGCTCACAAAGCCACGCTTCCAAAATAACCTGTGAATGAGCCCAAATAATACGTGAAATTGAGTCAGTCCTGCCACACCCAGAAGACCCACCCGGAGCTGCCAGGCTGCGGAACCTGATATCTTCTCACCGCCACGGGCAGAATAGAAAGGGATTAGGATTAAGTGGACAGGGGCAGCTCCAGTGCATGAGGCAGAGTATGACCCGCTGAGAGGACAGCAGTTGTGGAAGGACGGGGCCCTGTGACAGCCACCTACAGCAAGCAGAAAGAACATTTAACAGCGGTCGAGACTTGGGTCATGCACTTGCCCCGGTCACTCTGGTTTATGCTCACACACCCTCTGTCACAGCCTCCCTGAGCATACGGACCCCAGTGGAGAGATGTTTACCAACCTGCCTGAAACACCAGGACTGCACCAGGATCGGACTCTCACCTGCAAGTGGCTTCATCCATAGTGAAGTCAGATGTTTCCATGCTGCTAGGCTGGTGTGCTGGACACAAGACGCACGCTGCTGTTCCTGGACAGACACGTGCCCTTTATGAGGTTCTCTGAGCCGGGCAAGGTGGAAAGCCTGTAGTCCAGCTACTGGGGAGGCTGAGGCAGGAGGCTCAAGGCAGACCTGGGCAACATAGAGCTCCTGTCTTAAAAAGAGGCTCACTGAGTCCAACCCTGTTGCAGGCTTCCAATGCAATTCATTTTAATTCTAGTCCCAACCCTAACTGAACACCTTGGAGAACAGGGAACACAAATTAGAAGCTATAAACAGACAGGGAGCCCTGGGACCAGTGGAAGGAGCACGCAGGCCACTTGTGGACCCAGGGCTCCCCTAGCAGGGCTCAAGAGGCCTATGGCACTCAATGCTCTTGGCCTGGCTTGAACTCCAAGCTGGCTCTGCACATTCCATCTCCCCCATCCCCATCGGGCCCCCCTCTGTATTCCAGCCGCCATTCCCATATCTGCCAAGAAAATTGAGGTTGTGAGCTGTATCTGCCTCCGCATCCAGTCCCTTTTCAGCTCCCCCTTCCCCACCAGGGCTTTCTTCCGCCATCCTCAGCCAAATGGACACCTCTTCCCTAACCTGGGCAGTGCTACCAGTGATGCCGCCCAGGTCCTTGACTCCTTCACCATTCTAGGTCGAATCCTGCCTGACCCTCCCAGTCCAGGACCTGCCCAAATTTTATTTTAAAGCATCATTCAATAGCCCAGGTATCCATCAACAGACGAATGGATGAATGCAACATGGTCTATCCCTACAATGTAATATTTGTTATTCAGCCTTAGAAAGAAAGGAAATTCTCTCACAAGCTGCAACATGAATGAATCCCAAGCCTACTGTGCTACGTGGAATAAGCCAGTCACAAGAGGACAAAGGTGAGGTACCCACCATGGTCAAACTCAGAGACAGAAAAGAGAAAGGTGGTTGCCAGGGAAAGAGCCATGTGGAGTTAGGTATTGTTTAATGACAACAGAGTTTCAGCAAGAGGTGATGATAAAGTTCTAGAAATGATCAACAGTGATCATTGCACAAGGAGGTGAAGGTTCTTTTGCCCATGAATTCTACACTTAACACAGTGAAGATGGTTAAGCTCACACACAAAAAAAAAAGAAAGAAAGAACGTCATGTGAAAATAAAAACCAGGTCCAAAAAGCAGATTTAAAGCCCTCTCCCCAAGAAGGCTCCCCAAACTGCCCACGCTCCTCTGACCTCTGTCCGTGTCTGGATCATAACACTTTTCATGTTTTGCTTAAAATCTCTATTGTGCATCTGTTTTTCCAGTAGACTGTTGAGGATATAGGTCAAATGTATGTCATCTGCTTTTGAGGCTCAGTCAGGGCCTTGCTCAGCACCCGTCATATGGCACTGGCCAGCACTGTCACAGTCCCTAACACACAGCTAAACCCTGCACACCATACCCTCACCCTCCCTCTCCATTCTTGTCCAGGTCCTCTGAAGGTTGACCTGTGCTAGGGCCCATCTTCTACACGTCCCAGTCCTCCCCACCCTCTGGCAATCAAACCTCCTAGACCTTGCTCTAGTGACCGCACCTCCTCAAAGGCCTTGCTCAGGTGACAGCTCTGCTGCAGTCTTCCATCAGCACCAGGTGTGCTGTGAGCTCTGTTCTCTGCATGGCCATGATCCCATTCCACAACGCTCTGCACTCAATGCCAATTATCAGTTTAGGTGACACTCTACCAACTGCAAGACTCTTGAAGGTCACAGGGGGATCTTACGAGCCCCAGTGCCTAGCAAAGCACTGGGGCTGAGAGATGAATGTTTGTTGAATGAATAACTGAACCCCAGGCACTTAATTCCTGTCCTTAATACTGAGAGTCACATATCTCTTGTGACAATCAGAAAAAAAGCAAAAAAAAATGAGTAGAGAGCAATCATAGTATGTGATTTAAGGATGGAGAAAGGAGTAACCGAATGAAAAAGAACAGAGGGAGGGAGGCAAAGTGAAAAGGAGGGGGGAAGAGAAGGGAAGAAAACTCAGCAAGAGGCTGTCTGCAGAGTCTAGCTCCCAGAGAGGTTGTCTTCAGTGGTGCTAACACAGCGCTACCTGGGCCACTTGCCTCCTGGGTTATCCTACTAAAGCAGCGTGATGCTTTCTTTATAGAGGGAGCATCAGATACCTTCCTCCCCCTTCCCTTAGCAGTCAGGGTCTTGAGTAGATTTTTGTGCACACAGAGAAGCACTTAGGAACCATCTTATCTGTATTTAACTATGCAATGAATTCCAGGGACTCAGCTCCCCATCCGGAAAGGGGCTGAGGGCTGAAATCCACCATAGCCGCTCACGCTAGCAGCTGTACAGTGCTAGCACGGGGGTGGGGCATTTTTGTTGCTTTTATGGAAGGGAGAAACAGGGGAGATGCTGAGTGATGAGTGTCCCCAGGGCATATTGAACATCAGGGGGAAATTACCTTCCTGATGACTCAGAAACAGGAAGTGGTGACCCAGAGGCCACTCCAGAAGGGCAGGCATGCACACATGTGATGACATCGCTTCCTATTTTGTAAGCATGGTGCCATGGAAGTGGAGAAGGTAGGAGAAAAATCAGCTGGAAAGGACGGTGGGTCTCCTGCATGTCTTTACTGACATCTGTAAATCCCCGGGCCCTGTTCCCATGTTTGTGTAGGGGCAACACCTGTAGCGTCCCTGAGCTCTGGCTAAGAAGCAGCCAGCAGAGCCCACAGGGAGCCCTCCTGACTAAGGCCAGACATTGAATGTGCAGTCACATGCAGGAGCCAGTGTGCTGGTGACCAGAATCCTCAAAACAGTCAGCAAGAAAGAGCCTTGATACTGAACCCCCAAATTCTTCACCCATTCCTGGAGCATAGGTCTGGCCCCATAACTCCTGCTTCACCACTGGGAAGAGCAGGACTGGCACAGGTGAAGGTGGAATGACCTGAGAATGCGCAGCACAGCATCCAGGACATCACCAGAACACCCGGCAGGTCTGTGGACAGACCACAGAGCCAGGCGTCTGGGGCGGGCGGGGCTGGTAAAAATGAGAGGGCAAGGCCTTCTTGATCTTCTTTTCTCAGTCGGGAACTTAGGCCAGGTGGACGCCCCCTCCTGCCAAGTAAAGGAGCAGCCCTGCCTCCCAGTCTTTGCCAGGGTCCCCCCAACTTTTCTTCCACCAGGACAATGAGTTCCTCTGTCCCAAGAACCTGACTGTACAGAAGCTACTCTGCTCCTTACCATTATGGCCACCCAGTGTGGCAGCCCAAGCAGAGAGCTCCAGGGGAAGGAAGTCGGAGGAACACAGTGGACATTCCACCTGCAGCAGCCTGCTTCCTGCCTGCGCTCTCCATGGGAGCTCAGGACGAAAGGTGAGCCACCAGTTGAGAATCTGGTGACAGTGGATAGACCCAGAGAGCAGAGCACATCAAGCCCGCCAGCATATTCAGAAAAGCCCAGCCCAGTGTTTGCCCACACCTTTCTTTCCCTCTTGTCTGTTCTAGAAGAGAAGAAACCAAACCACCACCATACTTAGCCAATCTTCTGTATGAGCAAACCCATCTGTAATAAATGGGACAAGACTGATAGAATTTAATAAACCCATCAGAATCCACTTGGGTCCCCTGGGAATTTTTCCCACCCCATCATGATGTCCAGGTTTTCCACCAGAACAACCCCTAGTGAAGTTTTCTGCCCCATTACAAAGAGCTTTCCTGTGTTCCTAAACGGTTCTTTCAACCCCAGTGTTAAAATTCCTATTCCTTAGATTCTGGAGATCAACATGCGGCATGGTTGACAATACTGTATTACCCCTCTGGAATTTGCTAAGAGGGTAGATCCTAAGTATTCTCACTACAAAAATGGGGTCGGGTGACATGGTAAGTAACTTCATTTATACATTATTTTTTAGTGTACGTGTATATCACGACATCACATTGTACACTTTGCCTTAAATATATGTAATTTTTATTTGTGAATCATCCTCAATGCATTAGAGAAAAAAAAAAGCTTTTATTTCCATATCAGTGTGATTTCAGCTAGCTATGGGTGTGAGTGGATATATATTTGATAAGAAGGCTCTGGATAACCCCAAAACGAAATTGTCTTGGTGGCATTTCAGGCAGGATGGAGAACAGATAAGGGAGACATCTGCAGACGTCTGATAGATCAGAACCTCAGGTGTCTTATCTAAAGAAAAGTTGAATCAGAGAGAAACGAAAGAAGAAAGGTTATGGACTTCAAGGAACTCTGGCACTCCACCCACACCCCCACCAAGTGTAAATGTCAGCCACCAAGCCCCTCTGTGTACATGGAATTGTCGTGCGGAGGAGAGCCACGGGCCTCTCATCATCATGGTTTCGAAATAGCCAGAGGTGTGGGATATTTCCAGCAGCAGCTATCTCTGAATCACTGACAACTGTGACTTTCCATTGGGACAATGGCAGCTGGCTTGGGCCTGGGACAACCGCGAGGGGCCAGCGACTCCAAATGCCAGTGAAAAGCAGCGGCACTTACACTTAACGAGGAGCGCCATCTAGGGGACCTAGGGGACGAAACCTCCCTTCCAGCAAACTCCTGGGAGTATCGTGCGGCTCTCCCCCGCGTGCCACACCGCCCCGAGCCCGGATCCAGGACACTCGCACCCGGCTAAGCTGCGCTGGGCGGCCGCGTGCGGGGTCGCGCGCCTGCATCCAGGCGCCGGAGTCCGCGAATGTGCGGGTAAGGCACTACGGAGCGCGCGCTTGCTCGGACAAAGAGGACCTAGCGGCACTTGTGTGATCCTGGGAAAGTTGCAGATTGACGATCCGCGTTTCCAGGTCTTCGTAAATGATCGTTTTTAATTAGGGTCATTAAGAGTTCCACATTCAGGGAAGGGGAAGGGAGGGATAGGGTGGGTAACTGGGGGGGGGGTCATTCTTGGGGGTAAATCCAATTTTCAGAATCTATATACATTATATATTATTTTGTTAAAATTTGTAAGATAGTTCAACAAATAAATTTCTCAATTAAAAAAAAAAAAAGAGTTCCACATTCAGGCACCTGAGTTCAGTGTTTTATTTTTTTAATCGCACCTATCACGGTACACCATTTCCACACCGCTATGCAAAGCGTCAGGATCACATGAGGTGCTGTGCAGATCGTCTGCCTCCGCACTGTCTCTGTGTTGAGAGCAGCACCCTGCCGGGATTTTCTTTTGAACCTTTGGGCTCGCAGAGGACATCAGCATTAGCACTCTTGGTTGTTTCAGGACGTCACTCCCCGCCAGTAGGAGGCAAGAGTTCTTTCACCGCCACCACCCAGAGGAGCGTGGAGAGGGGAAGCTCTGCAATGTTAGGGGTCCTGAGAGCATTAGGGGAGAAGCAAGAGACCCTCACTACTCTCAAGCCTACCTGGTCACCAAGCGGATCAGATAAACCCATTGAATCCAAACTCTCACTTTAATGATAAGAAAAATTGAAACTCAGATTCCCATATGTTTTGTATGGTTGGTGATTGGTAGGTTGGTGGGTGGTGGGATAGTGGGTTGGTTGGTGGTTTGGTGGTTTGGTGGATTGATGGATTGATGAATTGATGGATTGG
>PVKS010047740.1:0-12697 GCA_004027875.1 Aplodontia rufa | reverse complement strand
GGGTGACTCAATGATGGGTGACTTTTACATTCTAAAAATTTATATCTCTGAGTGCCAGGATTTGCTGAGTAACAGTCATGTCCTTAAATCCAAAAGTAAAGTTGGCTCTATACTTTAAAATGATAATGTACTCAATTAATAGTTACAATGCGCATCTGAAGATAATGCAGGATTTCATCCCAGGAGAATATCCACCTGTCATAACAAAGGGCTGGTATGAAAGCCTTTGAGATGAATCTATTTTTTAACCAATAAATATATGTGTTCAAGGCATGTATGCCATTCTAAAGATCTGATTGTGGAAAATTTTCCATAGATTTTGAAGGATACTCTAAATTAGTGGTTACCAATCTTTTCCTTTTTTTTTACCCCTTGGTTTTAGGGATTAAACCCAAGGATACTTAACCCCTGAGCCATATCCCTAGCCCTTTTCTATTTTTCACTTTGAGACAGTCTCACTAAGTTGTTTAAGGCCTGTGTTGCTTAGACTGGCTTTAAACTTCCGATCCTCCTGCCTCAGCTTCCTGAGCCACTGGAATTACAGGCTCCCTAATGTCTATAATTGGCAGGAGGAAAGACTGCAAAGTTTGATCTTGCCTGAGATGATCAGTGCTTGAGGGCGATAGTGCCCCAAGTACTCTCAAATAATCACTAGGCTTTATTTGAAATTTTTGCTGTCCAGAGCTCAATGGGAAACTGCTTTCTAAGATTCCAGGTTGGTGCCAATTAGTGATTATACCCAGATCAGAAAATGAACAGAAGTATACAATTTGGAAATTTGAGGTCTGCATTTTTTTAAAAAAATGGAAATTTTCTTATAATACCAAAGCAAGGTGTATTCTTTCCACTCCATATGGAGAATGTAGTTATTAATAAACCAGTGGAATAACAGGAAGCTTGTTTACACCAGCATCACCACAAACGTGAGTAATGCACTGCACTATGATGGCTATGACATCACTAGATGATAGGAATTTTTGAGCTCCATTGTAATTTTATGGGACCTCCATCCTGTATGTGGTCATTGATCAAAATGTGGTGGGGCACATGGCTATACCTTTCTCTCCCTATTTTTTTTTTCTTTGTGATAGTTCTCTTGTGTCTTCTTCTGTCTTTCTGTTTTTCATTATTATCTTCTATGCTTCCTCTGGTCTTTTTAATGTTTCTATGCTCAATGACCACTACACCTTGACTTTTCCTATTCCCTTTTCTTGTCTCCCTCAAACCTCTCCATGTTTGGTGCACTTCTTTATTAATACTACCTTCATTATAATTTCTTTGGTGATCTTGTCGATTTGCTTCATTTCATCTTCACAAATTTCAAACATCATTCCCCCCAAAAGAAACCCCACATCTCCTAGGCATCTCCTCTCAATCCCCCAGTTCCCCAGCCCTAGCTAACCACTATGATTCTACTTTCTTCAAAAATTTGCTTATTCTGGACATGTTGCATAAATGGAATCATGCAATACATGGTCCTTTGTGATTGGCTTCTTTCACTTAGAAGGTACAGGTACATCAGTATGATAGCATGTATTAGTACTTCACTTATTCTGTTAAACAGTAACACACATTATGGATACATCACATCTGTCCATCAGTTTATGGACATTTGAGTAGTTTCTACTTTTTGGTGATTATGTTTCTTTCTATTCATGTGCAGGTTTTTATATGGACATGCATTTTCATTTCTCTTGAATTAAAGCTTGGAATGAAATTGCTAGATCATATGGTAAACTTCATGTTTAACCATTTAAGAAACTTCCAGTTTCCAAAATGTCTGCACTGAAGAAGAAACTGGTGGCCAAAGGGTATGGGTTTTTATTATAGGCTCCTGATCCTCATTCCCATAAGAGGGAGCTCACACAGCTCCAAGAAGTGAGTGGACCCCTGAGCATCATGGGAACTCAGCTCCAGTCATCTAGAGACACACAGAGACACAGAAACATGATAATTTTGGGTCTCCATGTATATTGAAAAACCATGTATACTGAAAAAGCTCTTCAGCTTGGGTTGCCAGCAGAGCAGCACCTTTCAGTGAGGAGGTGGGCTGAACACTGAGCTACCAGGCAAAGGTTTTTCATATGGAAAACTTGAATTCAGAGAAACACCTTTCCGGTCGTATTGGGACTAGCTCTGAGCAAATTCAGAGCGCTCTCAGGACCACTGCCCAGAGTTGCCCAGATGCCATGTAGGTCCAGGTCTCTGGTACCTGGCTGGCAAGCACCTGGGACAACCCGAGGGCCCCCACATGGGGCTGCCCAGCCTCAAAACATACCCACCAGGTCCAGGTTTATTGGATCCATCCCTGCCACCAAGGATCCCAGGTCTCAGTTGTAGCATCAAGGCAGGCCATTACAGCCAGCGCTGTGCCACCAGGACCACTCAATGCCCCCCACCCATAATTGTGCTTAAGCAATCCAGCAGACTGACCTGCTCCCCCACGGTTCCAGATCCATGCCCTGCAGCCCAGATCCAAAAGGTGCAGCAAAATGAGGCTCCAGGCCGAAGTAGCTTTCAGGAAAAAGATGTTTATCAGAGAGGTGGTATCTGATCAAAATTTGACCTGCAGGATCTGCCTTTCTTCTACACAGGGAACCTGATTTATTGATCCAGAAGAAGCTCTTCAAAAATGAGGAATCAAACTAAAAAAGGTTCACCTCAAACACACAACTCCCCTACCAAGGAGCCCACAGACAGGGAATGGGATGAAAACCGAGTAAAAATTATGAATGATTTGATTACTAAAAGGAACAATGAACTAAAAGAAGCTTTAATGAAGGAACTAAGTGAGAAAATTCAAGAGATGAAAAACTTATCAAAAAAAATAGACATACTGAAAAAGGAAGTAATGGACCTAAAAACTAGTCAATCACATCAGAAGAACAAATGAAGAATTTAATGATAGACTTAACTTCTATAGAAAACAGAACCTCAGTTCTTGATGAAAGAACTTCTGACAGTGAGTATAGGCTGAGTAAGCTTGAGCACACAGATGACAAAAAACAAAATTAAAAAAAAACCTCAGCATGAGCAGAATTTTGAAAATGACGAACAAAATCAGAAGAAGCAATCTAAGGGTAATTGGGATACACAAAATCAAAATGCAAACAGATGGCATAAAGAACATTCTCAATGAAATTGTTAAAGAAAAAATTTCTCTTATTAGAACAAATATGCTCATCCACAAAGCATGTATGACACCCAATAGACCTAATCAAATGGGGAGCTCACCAAGACATATTCAAAACGTATAACAGGAAATCAAGAATATCAAAAACTACAAGAGAGAAATGCCAAACCACATTCAGAGGCAAACCAATAGGGATCACCTCTGACTTTTCAGTTCAAACCCTAGAAGCAAGAAGATCCTGGAAGGAGGTATTTCAATCTCTGAATGATCATAACCTGAAGCCAAGAATATTATACTTAACAAAACTCAACTTCACATATGAAGGAGAAATAAGAACGTTTCACAATAAGACCACACTGGCAGCATCCATGAACTGAAAACCAGCATTACAAAGAATTTTCAAAGATAAACTCCAGAAAGAAGAACAAGCAAACAATCCTCAAAAGCCACTAATACAGGAATTTCAATAAAAATACATGTTATTAAAAGGCAACCAAGACAGCTCAGAACTCACTGATAACACATGAGGATTATGAACTACAACCACATAACTGTCCTACCACTGAAAGTGATTAGTTTTAGTGCACTAATCAAAACACAAGATTAGCAGATTGCATCAAAAAACAATATCCAGCAATATGCTGTTTATAGGAGACCCCTCTTACAGCCAAAGACATCCACAGATTGAGGGTGAAAGGATGGGGGAAAAATCTACCACACTTGCAACCCAAGAATGCAAGATGGTGTTTCAATACTTATATCTGACAAAGTAGATTTCAACCATAAACTAATCAGAAGAAATAAAGAAGGTTACTGCATCATAATAAAGGAAACAATATATCAGGAAGATATAATCATAGTAAATATATATGCTTCAAACACCAACACTCCCAAGTATGTGGAATAAATACTCCATGACATATAACCACTTATGGGCCCGAACATGATAATACTGGGAGACTTCAATATTTTAGTATATCATCAATAGACAGCTCATCAAAACAAAACACAAAAAAAGAGATTTTTCAGCCTAAACAACTTATAAATCAAATGGACTTAACAGACATCTACAGAATATTCCACATCAGTTTGGCTCGTAGTACCTTCTTAGGCGCACACAGCTTCTTCTCCAAAATAGATCATATTCTAGTTCACCAAGGAAATCTCAGCAAATATGAAAAAACAGATATTATCCCATTTATCCATTAAGACCATGATGCCATGATCATGCAATTAACAGCAAAAAATAACAGAAAATAGATAGATATATATACATGGAGATTGAATGATGCCCTATTAATTGAGGAATGGAACCAAGAAGACAGACATCAACAAATTCTCTGAAGCAAATGAGAATGAAGACACACCATATTGAAACCTCTGGGACAACATGAAAACATTCTTAAGGGGGAAAAAATTACAGCACTGAGCGAGCTCTCAGGATACCACTGGTAGGAACCCCATCTGGAGCAGGCCCTGCTCAGGACCAGAGGAGGTTCTCTTCCTGGAGCATCCCCTGCCTACCTGATGCCCTGCATGCCTATTTGGGTGTCTTTGAGTCCTGCCGGCAAGTGCTCAGAACACCACCAGTAGGACCCCTGTCCAGAGCAGGCCCTGCTCAGGACCAACCAGAGGAGGTTCCCCACCTGGAACAGCTCCTACCTATCTGATACCCTGCATGCCTGTCTGGGCCTCTTTGTGTCCCGCCAGCGAGCTCTCAGGATGCCACCAGTAGAACCCCTGTCTCAAGCAGCCCCTGCTCAGGACCAAAAAGAGGAGATTCCCAGGACAACCCAGCTTCAGATCTGCAACCTTGAGCCTGGAACCAAAAGGTGGAGCAAAGTGAGGACCCAGGCAGAAGTAGCATACAGAAGAAGATGATCATCAAAGAGGTGGTGGCTGATCCAATCTTTTGACTTGCAAGGAAAAACCATCTAGAAAACTAGCTACCTTCCCTGCAGGAAATCTCAATTCAGAGGACCACCTCACACTCACAACTCCCTTAAAAAAGGATGCCACAGATGGGGAGCAAGATGAAAACCCTGAAAATATCAGTGAGCTGATTACTAAAAGGAATAGTGAGCTAGAAAAAGATGTAATGAACAGATTAAGTGAGAAAACTCAAGAGATCAAAAACTCTTATCAAAGAATTAGACATACTCAAAAAGGAAGTAACAGAGCTAAAATCTGCAGTCAATGACATGAGAGGAACCATGGAAGAATTTACTCCTAGTCTAACTTCTATAGAAAACAGAACTTTAGCTCTTGAAGAATGAGGACAGGCTAACCAAGCTTGAGTGCACAGATGACAAAACAAAAAAAAAAAAAAACAAACAGCACAAATAGATTTTTAAAAGGTCTGCGATGAAATGAGAAAAAACAATCTAAGAGTAATTGGAATACAGGAAGAAATCGAAACACGAATGGGATAAAAAACATTCTCAAGGAAATAGTTAAAGAAAAAAAAAGAGCCAAATATACTCATCCAGGAAGCTTATAGGACATTCAATAGGCCTAATGAAATTAGAAGCTCACCAAGTCACATCATATTCAAAACAGGGAAATCAAGGAAAGAATATTGAAAGTGGCAGGAGAGAAACACCAAATCGCATTCAGAGGCAAACCAATAATCACATTTGACTTTTCTGCTCAGACTCTGGAAGCAAGATGATCATGGAAGGAGATCTTTCAATGCCTGAATAAACACAACATGCAGCCAAGAATACTGTACTATGCAAATCTAAGCTTCAAATTTGAGGGGGAAATAAGAACATTTCATGATAAGAACAGAGTTGCAGCATTCATGAATGAAAAGCCAATCAAAAGACATAGACTAGTATATTGGATCAAAAAACAAAATCCAACAATATGCTGCTTACAGGAAACCCATCTTACAGCCAATGATACCCTCTAAAAGAAAAAATATCCTCTAAAAGAATGAAATACTTAGGAATTAATCTAACAGAAGAAGTAGAAGACCTCTACAAGGTAAATTATTAAACACTGAAAACAGAAATTGCAGAAGACCTGAGAAGATGGAAAGATGTCCCATGCTCTTGGTTATGCAGAATTAATATAATTAAAAAGGCCATTCTGCCAAAAGCAATATACATATTCATTGCAATCCCCATCAACATTCCAATGTTATTCTTTGCAGATATAGAAAAGCAATATAGAAATAGATATAGAAAAATCAAATTCATCTGGAACACCATTCAACAAATGGTGCTAGACAAACTGGACAGCCACTTGCAGAAAACTGAAATTAAATCCTTATCTCTCACCTTGTATGAAAACCAAATGAAAATGGATCAAGGAATTAGGAATTAAACCAGCTACCATACAACTGATAGAAGAGAAATTAGGACCAACACTCCAGCATATGGGAATTGGCAACAACTTCCTCAACAAGTCTCCTAAAGTAGAAGAATTACAATAAAAAAATCAGTGAGTGGGATGCCATTAAAACATTCCTGTATAGCCAAGGAAATAGTCAAAACAGTCAAGAGACAAGCTACAGAATAGGAGAGAACCATGGCTTGTGATCCCTCTGACAGGGGACTATTATCCCAAATTTGCAAAGAACTCAAAAAACTCAATAAGAAAAACACAAACAGTCCCATTAATAAATGGGCCAGACAGCTATAACAGAAACTTCTCAACAGAGAAAATTGACCAAGTTAATGAATACATGAGAAAGTGTTCTAAATCACTAGTAATCAGAGAAATGTAAATCAAAACTTCCTTAAGATTTCACCTCACTCCAGACAAACTGGCAAAAGTGAAGAATACAAACATTAACAAATGCTGAAGGGGTTGTGGATAGATAGAAATACTAGCACACTTTTGGTGGAACTGCTGACTGTTACAGCCATTCTGGAAACTGGTATGGGGACTCAAAAAATTAGGGTTGGATCCACCATATGACCCAGCTATCCCTCTTCTAGGTATTTTCCCAGAGGAATTAGAATCAGTACTTTACAGCAACATAGCAAAATCTGTGTTCATAGCTGCTCAATGTACAGAGGTTAAATTATGGAACCAACCCAGATGCTCCTCACTGGATGAATGGATCCAAAAGCTCTTGGAATATATATACAATGGAGTTCTACTCAGCTATTAGAAACAATGATACTGCAGCCCCTGAAGGTAAGTGGATGTCAATGGAAGAAATCATGCTAAGCAAAGTTAGCGAAACCCAGAGAGACAAGTGCCAAATATTTTCCCTTATTTGTGGTGGCTGGAGCTAAACCCAGGCTTGTGGGGAAAGGAGATAAACTCATAGATTAGAACCATAAAACAAAAATGCAGTGTGTTAATATTCATAAGCTACAGTTGCAAGATACTGCACAACATATTTGAACAAGCTATACTGCTTGTCTTTACAAAAATGTAAATATTTGATATATTTGACAATAAGATTAAACAACAAGGGATGATAGGAAGGGAGGAGAAGGGAAATGTTGGAACTAAGATAAAGCAAGGTACATTCCAAGCATTTTAAAGTATGTCACTGTATATACCATAGTCGTGTATATAAAAAAATTCTTCAGAGGTGTAAGAATTATGTCACTGTACTTGGGTTTTTTAGGAAAAATATAGGACCCAGAAGAAATGCAAGGGATCAGGGGATGGGAGAAGGGTGGTAGAGGGGTTGGGGGGGCGGATATTGAACAAATTGTATTGCTGTATTATGTGCATCTCAGAATTTGTGACAACATATCCCATCATTATTTACAACTATAAGACACTAATAAAAAATCCTGAATGAATAATCTTATGCTTCACCTCAAATTCCCACAAAAGGAAGAATAATCTTGTGCCAAAGCCAGCAGAAGACAAGAAAAAAAAATCAAGATCAGAGATGAAATCGATGAAATTGAGAATAAAAAAAATAAAAAGCTGGTTCTTGAAAAACTAAATAAAATTTACCAGCCCCTAGCCAATCTCACTAAAAGAAGGAAGGAAATGAAGCAAATCAACAAGATCACCAACGAAACAAGAGAGATCAACACTCACCCCATGGAAATGCAACAGATTATCAGAACATATTTTTAAAAACTTTACTCCTCTAAATTAGATCATCTGGAAGAGATAGACAAATTTCTAGACACATATAACATCCCCAAATTAATACAAGATGATTTTGAAAGCCTAAACAGGCCAATAACAGGCACCAAAATCAATATAGCAATTAAAAGCCTTCTAAAGGGTGGGGGGGACTCTCTGACCTGATGATAGATTCCCCATTGAATTTTACCACATCTATAAAGAGGAGCTAACACCTCTCCTTATTAAGCTATTCCAAGAAATTGAAATGGAGGGAATTCTCTCAAGCACTTTTTATGAGGCAACCATAACCCTGATACTAAAACACAACAAAGACACATAAAAAAAGAAAATAAAAGATCAATATTCCTGATACAAAAATCCTTAATAGAGTTCTAGAAACATTAAAAACACATCAAGAAGGTAATTCATAAAGCTCAAGTGTGCTCATTCCAGGCATGCAAGGCTGGTTCAACATTCACAATCAAATATGATTCATCATTTAAATAGAATTAAGGACCAAAACCATATAATCATCTTAGTTGATGAAAAACCCTTCGATAAAACCCAGCACCCATTTGTGCTCAAAACTCTAGAGAAGATAGGGATCAAAGGAAGTTAACTATGTAAAGGATATATATTACAAATCTACAGGTAGTATAATACTAAACGGAGAAAAGCTGAAAGCATTTTCACTAACCTCAGCATCAAAACATGGCTGGAGCTCTCACCATTTTTATTTAATATAGTCTTCGAGACCCTAACCAGAGCAATCAGGCGAGAAGGAAACCAAAGGGATAAGAATAGGAAGCAAGAATGTCAAATTATCCCTTTTTAGCAAAAAGGGATAGCAATGACATGATCCTATACCTGGAAGACCCAAAAAATTTCACCAGAAAATTCTGTTGTGCTTATAAACAGATTTAGCACAAGATCAACACTCATAAATCAATAGCTTTCCAATACACTAACAATAATAGGGCAGAAGAAGAAATCTGGAAATTGGCCCCATTCACAATATCGTCTAAAAGTAAAAAAAATACTTGGGAATTAATCTAACAAGGAAAGTAAAAGACCTCTACAATTTTCATTGTAGATGAAACACTGATGAAAGAAATCGAAGTCCTGAGAAGATGAAAAAGTCATTCTAATGCTCTTTGTTAGGCAGAATATAATTAAAATGACCATTCTACCAAAAGCACTATATAGATTCAATGCAATCCCCATCAAGATACCAATGGCATTGTTTACCGATATAGAAAAAGCCATTCTCAAATTCATTTGGGACAAGAAACCCGGAATAGCCAAAACATTACTAAGCAAGAAAAGCGAAACAAGTAGATTTGCAATACCAGATCTAAAACTATATATTATAGAGCTGTGGTAACAAAAACAGCATGGCACTGGTATCAAAACAGAAATGAAGATCAATGGAATACAATAGAAAGTCTGAGACAAACCCACAAATATTTAAACATCTGATCTTTGACAAAGGGGGCCAAACTATAACATGGAGTAATGACAGCCTATTCAACAAACAGTGCTAGACAAACTGGACAGCCACTTACAAAAAGTTGAAATTAGATCCTTATCTCTCACCTTGCACAAAAAGCATATCAAAAAGGATCAAGGAATTAGGAATTCAGCCAGCTACCATACAATTGCTAGAAGAGAAAAGAGGACCAACACTCTAGCATATGGGAGTAGGCAAAGACTTTCTAAATAACATTCCTAAAGAAAGAATTAAAGTCAAAAATCAATGAATAGGATGCCATTAAACTAAAAGGCTTCTGTGTAGCCAAGGAATTGGTCAAAATTGTCAAGAGACAATGTACAGAATGAGAAATAATCATGGCCTGTGATTCCTCCAACAGGAGACTAATATCCAAAATTTACAAAGTACTCAAAGATCTTCAAATGAAAAACACTAACGATCCAATGAATAAATGTACCAGAGAGCTAAACAGGAACTTCTCAACAGAGGAAATTGAGCTAGCTGATGAATATATGAGAAAGTGTTCTAAATCACTAGTAATCAGAGAAATGCAAATCAAAACTTCTTAAAGATTTCACCTCACTCCAGTCAGATTGGCAAAGATGAAGAATATAAACTAACAGATGCTGGAGAGGTTGTGGGGAGATAGGGACACTAACACACTGTTGGTGGAACTGCTGACTGTTACAGCCATTCTGGAAACTGGTATGGGGACTCAAAAAATTAGGGTTGGATCCACTATATGACCCAGCTATCCCTCTTCTGGGTATTTTCCCAGAAGAGCTAGAATCAGCACATTACAGCAACACAGCAAAATCACTGCTCAATTTACAATAGCTAAATTATGGAATCAACCCAGATGCCCTTCACGGATGAATGGATCCAAAACTGTGTTGTAGCTATACAATGAAGTTCTACTCAGCTATTAGAAACAACGATATTATGGTGTTTGAAGGTAAATGGATGGCAACGCAAGAAATCATGCTCAGTGAAATTAAGCAAACCCATAGGGTTAAGGGTCAAATGTTTTCCCTCATTTGTGGAGGCTAGAGCAAACATAAGTAGTCAAGCTAAACTATTAGATTCCCTAAAGTCAAAGCAACATATAATCTAGGGGAACCATAGATATGTATGGGGGTGTAGGAGGGGAGAGGAAAGGAGGATAGGCAGAGAGAAACGGGGGTATCAACAATGTGGCCAAATAATATTTAATCATTTAATTCTGGAAAATACTCACAAATATAAATGTGTGTGTATATTCATATACATACATATATATATAGACATCTGTTTTAGTTGGGAAATATAGACGTATCAAGGGACTGGAGTGTGGGCAATTTGGGGGTGATTCTGCGTTAGGATCAGGTGCATATCATATTGTTACTACATATACATTTATGATTGTAGAATAATATAACTCAATAAAAATTTTGGTTTTAAAGAGAGAAGAACAGTGAGAGAAAGAAAGAAAATCAATTTTAGTTAGTTTTTCATATGTCTTTCATTGCTCCAGCACTTTGTTGTGTTCATGATGCTGGGGTTTGAAATCCCATCCTTGCAAATTCCAGGCAAGTGCCTTAACCACTGAAGACCATTCCAGACCCTCAGTAAAATTTTTTAAGAAAACTGCCTGCACACTGAACTTGCCAGTAGTAGCATATAAAGTTTCCAATTTCCTCACACACTCACCAACACTTGTTAACCGTACTTTTAGCTATGGTCAAGCTAGTAGATAGAATACTTTTGGACAAACCCCCATATCCTTGATATTTGATAAAGGGGGCAAAAGTATAGTGTGGAAGAAAGATAGCCTGTTCAACAAATGGTGTTGGACAAACTGGACAGCCATAAGTAGACAACTGAAGCTGGATCCTTATCTTTCGCCCTGCACAAAAATTTAATCAAAATGGATCAAAGACCTGGATATTAAGCCTACAACTTTAAACTTACTAGAAAAAGAAGTAAGGTCAACACTACACTTTTAGGAGTCGGCAGTTACTTCCTTAACAAAACTCCTATGGTGCATGCTGTAAAATCAAAATTAAATGAATGGGATGCAATTAAACTAAAAAGTTTCTGCACAGCTAAAGATCTAGTCAAGAGCATCAAGAGAGAACCTACAGAATGGGAGAAAACTTTTGCCTGCTACACCTCGGACAGAGGGCTAATATCCAGAATATACAGGGAACTAAAGAAACTAAAGTCCAAACTCACAAATAATCCAATCGATAAATGGGCTAAAGAACTCAAAAGGAACTTCTCTCCAGTGGAAGTCCAGAGAGCCCTCAAATATATGAAAAAATGCTCTACATCATTAGCTATAAGGGAAATGCAAATCAAAACTTCAATGAGATACCACTCACTTCTGTTAGAGTGGCAAAAATGAAAAATACAAACAACGACAGATGCTGGAGGGGCTGTGGGAAAAAAGGAACACTGTTACACTGATGATGGGACTGCAAACTGGTTCAGCCACTATGGAAAGCAGTGTGGAGAATCCTCAAAAAATTAAGGATGGAACCACCTTATGACCCAGCTATCACACTCCTGGGTATTTTCCCAAAAGAGAATCAGTGTATTATAGTGATGTCGCTTCATCAATGTTTATAGCGGCTCAATTTACTATAGCTAGACTATGGAACCAACCTAGATGCCCCTCACTGGACGAGTGGATACAAAAACTTTGGTACATATATACAATGGAATACTACTCAGCCATTAGAGAAGATGATATTATGGCTTTTGATATAAAATGGATGGAGATGGAAAGAATCATGCTTAGTGAAGTCTCCCAATCTCAGAGACTCAAGGGCACAATAGTTTCTCTCATCTGTGGATGCTAGAATAGGGTAGCAGTAGGGTAGACGGCTAACCTAACAATACTTCAAATTGAATGACTTTCAGAGTAATAGGGGGATGGCTCCCTAGGATACTTGGAGGCGTAGAGATGGGGATGAGGATGGGGGAGGGTGTATGAAGAACTCATAGGAGACTGGAGAGTGGGAATAGGGGGGGAACCA
>PVKS010047739.1:0-12700 GCA_004027875.1 Aplodontia rufa | reverse complement strand
GATCTTGGACTTTATAATGAAGCTGTGAAAATCACCCATGAGTTCCCTCAGTTTTTTCCTTTAGGGATTGTGCAGCATGATTAATCTTAATGAATCTTCTTATGATTGCAAGTGGCTAAATTGAAGACTATTAAAGGAGGCCCCTTGTTTTTGATGGAGAGTCCTGTGATTTCTAATATTTAATTTGCTCCTTTTAAAAGTTTACTTCTAATCTTTACACATTCTAATCTGTAGTTTTTGGTGGAACTGGTGTATCAAGAGTTCTCACCCAAGTCCTTTTATAAACCATTGCCTTTCAGTATATGATCAGATAAGGTGTAAGAACAAAGCAGTTGTCTTACGTTCCTATTTTATTAATAAAAAATTAAAATGGTACATACTACTGGTCATTTCATTTTTATTCTTTCAGTCTTGTATTCAAACGCAAACTTGGAATTTCATAATTATAAATCAGGTCTTAGAACTACTAAATAAACTATAGGCCAACTGTTCAAAAGATATAATACCATATCACAAATTCTACCATGTTAATTATTTGATACCCTTGTTAGAAAGTGATTTTGATGAAAAAGAACAAGCAGAACTCTACATCTTCAGTAATTTATGAAGTTTTTTTTTTCTTTCCAGATTTAAAAACTCAGCATATGCCAAAGGATACATGATCATCGAAAGACATGGTAGAATTCCTTGTTTTTGTTTTTGTTCTTGTTCTTACTTGCAATAGCAATTACCCTTAGTATGAAATACCTGTCTACCACCAAGTAATGTTGTGAGTGAGCAAGGTGGGATATGGTAGGTATAAGATAAGATTGCACAGAATAATTAGGATGACCTATTTGGCCAATTAGGATTCATGGCTTGATCAGTTCTCTACAATGAGGAAGTAAAATAATTCCAAATACACATAGTTTTAAGTTGTACCAAAATTTTTTATTTTAAATTAATATAATTTAAATTTTAACTTTATTATCCCCAAATACTCTCCAGATTACTTAAAAGACAGCCAATGGTAAAGCATTTTATTATATAAAATGAAAACAATTGAAAATTGGTTATAACGAATAATGCTATTATGAACAGCCAGTCTCAGTCTTATATGCTAAGAGCCGGGGCCAGTCCTCAGTTCTGTGTTAGCCCCTAAAAATCAGTCATTAAATGTTGAGGGTGCCCTTGAAACCTCTTGAGTTACTGTGTGTTTAAAAGTTCAGCTGCATGAATTTAGGATCTTTCTGTCAAATCTTGTATATTTGTATACTAATGATTCTGATACCATATCTCTAGCCCCAGTGTCATTTCTGACCTACACAACATCTGTAATTATATATTCCACTAGCACTGCAATTTGAGTATAGTTTGGACAAATATACCTCCCTTACCACGTGTTCCAGGTTTTTCTTATAATTCATTGAAATAATTCATATGATTTTTAGTGTAGAGTTGATACAACCATCACCATAATCAATTATAGAAGATTGTCCTCACCTGCAACAGTAAACTTGTGGGGTTTTGGAGCAGTGGTGAGATAGAAAAAGTTAGGCAGTCAGAGTCGTTTAAATGTTCAAGTCCGTCAAGGGAAAACTGTTTTTTCTCTTTCCTTTGATATTCCCAATGTTAATAAGGGTCTGTCAAGCCCAGATGCAGACACTCTCTGCTGCTAAGGAAGGAACCACATTCTTTCTATTGGCCCCTGAGGCATGAACAAGAGACTGGACCAGAATTCCCTGCACCTATGTCCTAAGTACAGGGGTAGGGAACCAATTAAGGAGAAGGCATCATACATAAGGGTCACACTTAACCCCTCCATGAGCTCTTGGCTCCCTTCCACACCTGAGGGAAGTCTTCCCTGTTATCTTTCTTCTTAAATAAACTGTTTGCTCCGCTTGCCTTAGTGTACCTCGGTTTCATTCTTTGACTCCGAGAGGACACGAACCCGACATCCACAACACTAGCATCAGCGGTTCAGGGGTTGGAGTGCCTGACTGGCATGAGGGAGGAACCAGGTTCAAATGCCAGTACCACATACCCAACTAAGTGTCCGAGAAACAAAGGCCACATGAAAAAGTTGATTCTCAAACAAACAAAAAAGTAAATTTGTACCATTTACCTTTAATAGCCCAATCCTACTGCCCAAACCCTAAGCAACTGCTGATTTACGATGATACAGTGGTTCTTCCTTATCCATGGTTTTGCCTTCCTTTGTTGCTTTCCTGCAGGCAACTTCTGCCTGAAGATACTAAGTGAAATTTTCAGAAGTAAACAATTCACAAGCTTTAAATTGTTCACCCTTCTTAGTAGCACGATGAACTCATACCTCATACTCCTCTATCCTGCCCAGGACATGAATCATCTATTTGTCCACTGTACAAAGGCCACCTACCAACTTTCCTTAGTAGCTGTCTCAGTTATCAGATTCACTGTTGCAGTATCACAACACATGTATCCAGTGGTTTCAGGCATCTATTAGGGGTCTTGCAAAAAAATTCTTCTTGAATATGGGAGGACTACTGTACTCTCCCATCTCTCAATTGTCTCCATTCTAGACATTTCAGATAATGGAATCACATGGTCTTTTGTGATTGGCTGCTTTCACTTACCATAGCGTCTCAAAGTTCCTCTGTGTTTTAACATCTATTAGAGTGCTTCATCCCTTTTTGTAACTGAATAGTATTCCATTGTACAAGATAGACCACATTTTGTGTAGCCATTTCATTGGGTGGTCAACATTTGGGTGGTTGCTGCCATCTGGTTATAATGAATAATGTTATTATTGAACATTTGTATATATATAGTGTGAGTGTATATACATATGTATATATGTGTGTGTGTGTGTTTTCATTTCTGTTGAGAATATACCAGAAGTGGAATTGCTGCATCAAATGGTAAATATGTTGAATCTTTTTAGGAAATGGCAGCCTGTACCATTTTTACATTCCCACCAGCAGAGCATGTGGACTGATTTCTCCACATTCTCACCAACATGTGTTATTATTGGGATTACATGTGTGCCCCACTGCACCCAGCATTATTAGGATTTTTATTGTGGCCATCCTAATGTGTGTGAAGTAGTTTTTCACTATGGGTTTGATTTCTGTTTCTTTTTAAAGCTACCAGAAGCTACCTATTTCCCCAAAACTCTCAAATATCTCCAATCCTTCACCATCAGGGTTCTGTTGATTGTTATCTCCTTCTTGAATTATGATAACAACCATAATTATCTTGCTGGTCCTCCTGTGTCCACCCTCTTCCCATCACTAGCCAAAAAAGATTGGATTAAACATCAATTCAAATATCACACTGTAAAGTTTAAAAGCCTGCAGAGAATGGGAAGTAGAATACTTCTTGGAAAGCTTACAAGGGAAAAACCTAGCAAATACCTTAATTAAGTGATCAAAGTTAACACCATCAAGCAGTGATGTCATGTTATGTGCACATGATGTGATAAGAAGGGTCCTGAGCCTCTGCAATACTGCTTTCAAAACCTTAACTCCTATCTAATTGTGAGAAAAAAAATCAGCAAACTCAAATTGAGGAATACTCTATAAATTTGCTTATTAGCACCTCTCAAAACTGAAAGTCTTGAAAAGGAGAGGTGGGAATTCATAGAGCAGAGGAGACTAAGGAGACTCTGACAACTAAATGTGGGATCCTGGCCTTGCTCTTGGAACAGAAAAAGGACATTAATAGGTAAACTTGTGCAACCTGAATAAAAACTAGAGTTTGGTTAATAGTAATTTACCAGTTAGTTCTCACAATTTTGACAAAGATATCATAGTAATAATGTAAGATAACATCAAGGAATACAAACTGTGTGAGGTGTTACAGAACTCTGTACTATGTAACTGTTCTGTACATCTAATATTGCTCTAAACTTAAAAATGTGTTTTTAAAATAACAATTTCCAGAGGCTCCTCGCTGACTAAATCAGGTCCCTAGTTCCAAATAGTAGTTGAGACCCTTCACAATATGACATCTCTCCTTAATTCCAAAGCTTGCTTTTCCCTTGAGGCTTCCCTCCAGCACTGGATCTGCCTTATCCAGAACACATATAAACCTGATGTTTGCACTAATAGGAATGTCTGTTTCTATGTCCAAAGCAAAATGTCCCTAACATTTTCCTGTCTTAAGCAGTTCGTCACATTTTTGTTACAACCCTTATTTCATAGCTGACATTATATTTAAGTTGTTAGTAACTTTTTTCAGATTTAAGTATATATTCTTGTTAAAAAAGTAAACAAATTAGAAAATAAAGTTCTCAGGGTCCAAAGACACTGCTATGGTTTGATGTGTAGTTTTCCAGATAGACAATCTGTCTATAGAATGTTGATATACTATTCTGTGACATGCATTTCTCCTTAAAATGTCTTGGCAGTTGACAGATTATTCTTTTTAATGGTTACAAAATAGTACATTGTACCAAATGTTCCCTAATTTATTTAACCAGTCTTCTAAATTAGTCTTCCTAAGAAATGGTTCTCACAGATGAGAAACCTAATGAAATCAATCCTGTTGTATTTCCCAGTGTCTAACATAGTGCATGGATAAATGAGTCAATCCAGTATAGTTTGAAAAGCCACCAAATCAGAGGTAATAAAGGCCTGAAGTACAACAGGTGCTGTGGCAAGAATGGGAAGCAAGTTTAAAATAATTATAATGGATCTGTAGAGCTCTGTAATGAAGTTAGAAGCTAAACAGAGTATGAACCAAGAAAGAGTTCAGTGGTTAGGAGGCAATAAATTTGCTTCAATACAAATTAAAATAGTTGATATGCCCTTTAGTGAAGATAGATCCTTTACTGAAGGTATTTAAAATCAGGACCGCCAGGGCTGAGGGTATATAGCTCATCAACAGAGCACTTACCTAACATCCATGAGGCCCTGGTTTCATTCCCCAGTACCATATAGTATAGAGCCAGACAGATTGAGAGATAGTCTGCCTAAAGTATTTAAAGTAGAGTTTAAGAGATCTTCCATCCCTTATCTATCTGCAATTTTGAAATCTGAAATGGCTTGAAAGCCAAAAGCTTTTTCTAAAACTTAGGGCAAAACTCGTTTGCCAACAAAACAGTAAAAATTGTAGTGAGTAATTTACAGTCTTTATCTCATGTTATGTAAATACTCATACACTTTACTGCAAAAATATTAATATATTTGATTACAGGGTGCTTCCCCTCTTCTGTGGAGGGTGTTAAATAACACATTGTAGGTTTATCTTATGACTTTGCTAAACTCCAGAAGTTTTGAAATCTGAAGCAAATCTGTTTCTGAGAGTTTCAACTAAGAAATTGTGCCCCTAAGGTTGGAGCAGCAGGTAAGTGGTTATGGTGCTTGCCTGGTGTGCTCAAGGATGCAGGTTTGAACCCCAGCACCATGTGCCCAACGAAATCCACCTGAAAAACTAAATAAAATTTGATTCTTTCCTTCTCTCTCTCTCTCACTGTCCCTCTCTGTTTAAAAGAAAAAAATATTTAAAAAAAAGAAATTGTGTCCCTAAATCAAGGTACAGATGACAGTGAGAAAATCATAGAACCAATGACAGAATCTTAGTGGGCCTGCACTATACAGAGTAGAAGTGGGAGGAGCAAATGGGATGTGGAAGAGTAAATCAGTCAGAAGAATAATCACAACAGTGCCTGACACCTGGTGAGCATTGAACAAGCATTTGCTGAGTGCCAGAAGATCATGAAAGAGAAGGAAGGAGTATTTCACAAACTCTGAACAATACTTCATGAAATATCAAAAAAGAACTGGAGATAAGGATTAATAGTAGATAAAAAACTAACATTAATTATAATGTATAACATGCTTTTTCTAAAAAAAGATTGTGCTACAAAAATAAAATGAGAAACACACAGAATAAAAGATAACTACAAAAACTTCCAACCCAATATACAAAATATAATTAGCATTAAATTTAGCTCTATGTCTTGCTGGGAATGCAGGAAAATGGGGAAGAATAGGCTAGAGAATTTCAATAGGCTTCAATTCATAGGACGAGCTTTTCCTAATATTAAATTGTAGAATGAACATTACACAATTTAATGTAGGGGAAGATGAACAACAAAATAGTTGTCTTACATGGCAGTTTTACAGATGTCTTCAAATGTTTGCTTTGATTTTCATCAGACAACCATAAAATTATTCACAACTATAAAGGCATCTGTCTTCATAAAGTGAGTTAAATGCTCTGAATGACAAACTAATATTACTTCTAAATTTACATAATTTTTGTCCTTTTAATCTATTAATTTCACATGAATTAAATCATTCACCAAATATTTTGGTTAAGTCCTAGGCTAGATACAAAGTCTGAGATCTGCCCTTTGAAATGTCATTCTACAGCAGAGAAGCATAATTTCTAAATGTCTTTTTCCTCCTCCTTCTTCCTCCTCTTCTTCCATCTCCTCCTCCTCCTCCTTTCTTCTTCTTCTTTTCTTCTTCTTCTTCTTCTTTTCTTCTTCTTCTTCTTCTTCTCTTCTTTTTCTTCTATTTTCTCTTCTTTCATCTCCTCTTTTTTTTCCCTTGTTGGGCCTAGCCTAAGATGTCTCAATTCTTATCAGCTATTTAATATTTAATTGGTCAGAGTTTTCAAAGAAATCTACCATGATGAAGAACAACCAAATTCTGTAAGTTCTATTTTGTGAAACTCTAATTTGTTTTCATCTCTTATTTAATCCACATGGAATTTGATTCTGATCTGCTGCTAAAAGGAAATAATCCTGGTTCCACAGGTTATCTTTCCTATGCAGACGATACTAAACCTGGAGTACTAATAAAGCATGTGTTTTAAGTTACTTTCTAATCGTGATGGTAGTTTGAGATAAGCACTTTATGTTATTTATGACCCCATTTAACCTAAAGAAAGCATGGGGTATGAGATGGTAATTAAGTCCAGAGCTGTAGACCATGAACAATTTATAACTTACTACATTCATTTGATTGCAAAATTAAAATTATAATTACCTTGCTATTATTTCTTCACATGTCACAGAATGTCAGCAACAGGACACCATGTTCTGTAGTTATATCATCATCATTTTTAAATATTTAGACAAATGTAGAGACTTTTGCATTTGAAAATGCCTGTGTCAGTGTTTCTTTTCATGACAGATAAAGAACAGAAACTTCAAGACAGTTACCAAAAGAAAAGTGAGTGCTATAAGTTGGAAGAAAGGAAAGCATATGAGCAGAGTAACAGTTTCAGGCAATGCCATGGATGACACTGACTTAAATAGTTCCCTTTTCCAAACAATTATTCATTTTTCACAGGAATTTGAAATACTACTTGGAAAAATAAACCAATTTCTTTGGCTGTGAGGATCTTGCACCATAAAATATTAAAGAAAGTGAAATTTATTTAATGATAGCTTTAAATGAAATATATCATTGAAAGATGACATCTTATCTGAATCTTGAAAGACAATCAGCTGTGAGAAATTCTGATGAATAATTACTATGAAAAGTTATATAAATGTATATTATTTTTACCTCAGATATTCATTTAGGAAATATTATTTACATCCTAATATATATTTTCATTAATTCAACTTTGATTAACACACTAAGATCATTTGATGTCTAATTGTGTCTAGCACAACCCTATAGGAAATGAGAAACAAGCACTATATTTCACTGTTTTTAATATTTTTCTTTAGCTTTTGGAAAGCTGTCATTTTTTGAAAACATTAGGCCTCATAAGAGAATGCACTTTTCTTTTAAAAAGACGCATCTATACTTTAAAGTGATTAGAGTCCATTTTAGTCAGTTATTTCTTCCATATGTCTCAGAAATGCTGTGCCTTCTTTGGTCATGTATTTGACCTTTTTTGAGAGGCAGACAGTGGACCAGAGGCTGCCTCATTTTTGGAGCTCCTCAGAAATAAATGACTAAATGTTTTCCAGATGAATGTACTGTGGGCAGGGGGAGGAACTAAGAATTGGAAATCATTACTTCCAAACCAGGAGAATTTGTAGACTTCTTTTTTTATTGGAACCTGGTGACCTAAAGGAATTGACCCTCTGGATGATTTCCTTCACTCTCAACAATATGCTAAAGTCATGAAAATAATTCAAAATGAAATATTTATTTATACTCCTCTTATTTCCAAAAAAGAATTTCAGATAGCTGCAAAGAGTTTTACCCTTCCCCTGTTTTCTCATCACAAATTCATACAAAGTGATTTTCCCAAATGTAAACTTCAGTTATCAGTGGAAGGGAATGTGGCAATTTGTTACTGTCATGTGTCAGAGGACCACCCATTTGCTAAAACTGGCACTAATACCCTGCTTTACCTCTTTTTGCAGGAAAATAACATTTCAGGATACACCGAATATGTTCCATGTTGCTTTTCTTTTTCTATTGCATAACCTAAACTTATTTGAGTTATAAATTTAATACATTTCAAGCAGTCCAGGGAAAATATATGAGGAGTACATATGAACTCTAAAATGATGCATAAGGAAAGGTGTTTAAACAGAATAATAATACTCCCCTGTTTTTGATTCAAAATTGAATGCATAGGTAGTTTTTTTTAAAAGGAAGAATAAGTCAGAAAAAGTGCAAAGAAAATTTGTAAATTCCATCTAAAGTAACTGATAAAAGATATAAGTTTTGTACACTTTTATGATTCCTTAATCAAAAGGATGGAAAGAATCACAAGGCACCACAATCCTTCTAGATATGACGCCTAAGCAATCCAGAACATATGACATTCAGATCAATTTGTAAAAAGTGCGATCTAGAGATAAGTTGTCTGATAAATTACCTCATTGGAAATGAGGGTTAGAAACTGTAGAGATTTGGTAAAATAAAATGATACATTAAAACAGTCCTTTGGAATAACAGAACACTTCCAGGTATTTATGTAAAGTACATTTCAGATATGGATGATTTGGATTGATATGTTTGAACTTTAAAAATTTTTATGAGTTAAAATCATTAAGTCAATGACATTCAGAATTAGTACTGCTGCCTTCTGTGTTCTCAACAAATTCTAAATTCAGCTATGCATCCTGTGATCACAAGATATAGTTACAAATAGCAATAATTGTTGCAAAGCAAATTACATGGTAGCACAGGAAAACATTTTCCTTCCAATAGAGGAGAAAGCTTTTGGTCTATTATATAATAGACCAAAGACTTTGAAAAGGAATATATTTTTTTTAAAAAAATTTTAAACAAAGATTTCATGAAATATAAAGACAGATTTCTTTGTTCAGGGGAAAACATTTTAAGTATTGATGAGAAACTTTAGCCACAAGTATTGAAATGTTTACAGGCTCTAGAAGTTTTCTAATTTATTTATTTCCATAACTTTTCACAAGGATACAATCATGCAAAGAAGAATCTCATCCATATAGGAACTGAAAACATTACAATTGCATTGCATAGCAATATTGTATAACAGTTATACAATGTTAAGTGCAACACATTACATTTATATATTGTACATACATAATTTTAACAACAGAATTACAGGCAATACATTACAGCTTGAAAAATAAGTTATTACTACTTAGCTAGATTCTGTATTCAGACAGAAATATTACTATTAGTTTTAACCCCCACATTTTAGTGAGAAGTTACCAGAGTGAACACATTTGAATTACTTCAGGTCACATTTCCATGCAAGTAACTTTGAGAAAGCTGCCACACACATAGGTGATTATTGCAATAGATATTCCAAGAAGTATATACCAAGGCACATTTAATTTCATCTGTGGCAACTTACTTCTTTCTCAATCTTTTTAAACCTCTCTTTGGTAAATATTAAAATAACTATGACTGAAATTTCACAGCCTAGGACTCTGAAACCCCTCCAAGAATCTCTGATAATAAGAAGACTGAGTGTACTATCATATTTCATTAGAATTTCTTATTTGTCTACCTCTCCAAAATACTACAAACTTCATGAACTGGAACACAAGAAGGGGGAATGAAAAGAAAACTTCTCACACTTCATTACTTTTTATACTTCTTGACCATGTTTTGATTAATTTTATGTATCCCATTATATACAACTATAACACACTAATAAAAATGTGCAGGAAAAGTTGATCGAAAAATTAAAAAAATTCAAGTCTCAAAAAAATTTATGTATCAACTTGACTGGGCTAAAGACTGCTCAGACACCTGGATAAAACATTATTTCTGGGTATGGTTGTGAGGACGTTTCCAGCAGAGATTAGCATTTGAACAGGTAGGTTGAGCGAAGGAGATCTACCTTCACCTGTGTGGGTAGACACAATCTAATTTACTGGGATTAAAGGAGATCTACCTTCATCTACATGGCTGGCATCATTCAATCCATTTGCTGCTAAAACAGAATTAAAACATGAGAGGGTGAATTCTCTTAAGCTGGCACATGTCTTCACTTGCCTTTGGATATCAGAGCTCCTGGTTCTGTCTTTTGGCTTCTGGGACTTACACCAATATCCCTCTCTCCAGCACCCCTTTCTCTGGTTCTCAGACTTTCATCCTCTTATTGTGTTATGCCAACAGCTCCTCTCTTTCTCAGGACTTCAGACTTGGACTGAATTATTCTCTAGCTTGCCAACAGTGGGAGTTCTTGGCCCCTGTAATCTTATGAACCAATTCCCATAATAAATTCCCTCTTATCTATCTATAAATATCTTTTTGGTTCTGATTCTCTGGAAAATCCTGAATAATACCCATGCAAATAAATTACCCATTCAAAAGTTAAACTAAAATTCTTCACAATAGAGACTTGTTCCTGAATCATTACTCTCAAGGTAAACAAGGTTCATTTTTCAGTATGATTCATTCTCACTAAATCAGAATTCAGTCATGTTGGCATGTCAGCATAAGAAAACATCCTCGCATCAGGAAACTAGTTATCAAAAAAAAAAAACATGATTCTGTCTATAGTGGAAACTACTGAGAAAGAAGATAAATACTTCTTGTATTTATCTTGTAAGGTCTACACTACATGGCAAGAAGATGATAAAGTATAATATGCTGAGCAATGTTATGACACTGAACCAAGAGGTTGGGGTTGCAGCTCAGAGACAGAACCCTTTGCCTAGCACATGTGAGGCACTGGATTTGATCCTTAGCACCATATGAAAACAAATAAATAAAACAAAGGTATTCTATTCATCTACAACTAACAGATTTTTTTTAAATTACCATTAAATAGACCTTTGACACACTAACTACAATCAGTATCTTGTGAGCCCAAGTGACTTGTATTGATAACCTGAGTAAACACTGAAAGAAAAAAGTTTATCTTAAAAAAAAGTTAAACCTAGCACAGAACTCGAGGTATATTGGTTTACTTATTTTAAACTACATAAATTATACAAAATACATTGTATCAACCAAATTATTTACCAATAAAGAAAATAGATACCATTCTTGAAGGTTTCTTCTTTCAAAACTGGGAGGTATTACTTAATCTGGCTAAGGCTGCATAGCTCCCAGGTGATAGTTAAAAGTAATGTCTGTTAACTTCAAAGACATGACTTTACCGTGACATACTGTGTCCCTTGACAAAGGTTAGTCTAGATAGCCATTTTAATGTGATCTGTGCTGAACTCTTCCCAGCTGGTGTAAGATGAAAAGCAAAGGAGGACTTTTATTTTCCTCTTTGTGGTGGGGGACATGCAGAGCTTGTCAGCATGGGGAAAGAGATTTTTAAAGTACATTAAAGACAAAGACAATGAAAAAAATGGATCACAGGCAATTTTCAAATTTTATGACAAAGGGCGGCTAAGTAGAACTACATCTAATTTGGATTTTTCACATTTACTTTTCCTCAAAAGCAAACATGATTGCATATGGAAATGAATACTGAGAGCAAGATAAAAATAGAAAAGCTACATTTAACTTCAGAAGTTAAAATAAGGTTTTTTCTTTTCTTTTTAGTACAGGGGATTGAACCCAGGGCATTGCAAGTATTCAACCATTAAACTACTAGCATTTTTTATTGAGTCAGGGTCTGACTAGGTTGCCCAGGCTGGCCTCAAACTTGTGATCCTCCTGCTTTCAGCCTCCTGGGGAGCTGGGATTAGACTTAGACATATGAGCCACCACACCCAGCTAAGCTAAGCTATAATTTAAGATTCTCATTTGTAATATGGATATAAGTAGAAATTTTAGTTGGAGAAAACGCGCTCTTTCCTATAAAAAGTAGTGTATAAGGTAATAATAGTTGGTTCACCCTTTTGGAGAGCCATTTGATAGTATCTATCAAAATGTAAAACATACTAACTTTGGGGGGAAATACTGAAACTGTCTATCAATGGGATATACATATAATCATACACCATTCAGGATTCTTTTTAATTCTACAAGATACATATTTGGGGTGGAAAATAAGCAATTAGAGGGAAAGTTTATATAGTATGATCTTCTCCATGCAAAGAGAAATAGGAAAAGACTGATAGAGTCACAGATAAATGTGGCTTACGAATGTGACCATCTGTTATAAAAACTTCAAAGCGGTTTCCATTGGAAAGAGAGTTTGAGTTTGAGAGGTCATGCATAGCCAATGAATACATGAGAAAGTGCTCTAAATCATTAGTAATCAGAGAAATGCAAATGAAAACCACATTAAGATATCACCTTACACCAGTCAGAATGGCAAAGATGAAGAAAATAAACAACAATAGATGCTGGAGGGGCTGTGGAGAGATAGGCACACTAACACACTGTTGGTGGAGCTGCAGACTGGTACAGCCCCT
>PVKS010047738.1:0-12703 GCA_004027875.1 Aplodontia rufa | reverse complement strand
TCTCTTTTGTTCATTTAATTCACTGTCATATAGCTTATTAATTTAATTAATTAAATTAATTTAAGAGAAATTTGACATGCTTGTTTATTCTTTCATCCAACAAAATGTACTGAGCACTTCCTACTTCAAAGTACAATGTTAGAAACTGGGCAGATAATAGTGAAAAAGTGGAGAATTTCCTTGCCCTCATAGGGCTTAAGTTTTAGTGAGGGAATTATAAATACATGTGATGAACTATAAAATTGGCAGATATTTATATGGATATTGTTAGGTAAATGACAGTCCAGCAACTAAGATGAGCATATGCAATAATTTCAACTATTAAAATGTGTCCAGAATGTTTATTGGATTCTGTGAGTTGAGATCTGTTGATAGAGATATTAATGTAGGTTGGCTGGCTTTCCATCATAGCCTATAGAAGATAAAAAAAATATATACATGATAATTTCTGCCAGCACAAAGAACAGATGCAATCCTTGGTGCAAACTTATGTTAGACTGTTGATATTGTAATAGAGAATGATTAAAGGTGGGGATTGATAAAACATCGGGATTGGATGTGTTTACATGTTTGCTAATTACAAGTATCAATTCTGAGCCCTCTAATAAACATGACCTTCTGTTTTAAAGATATGGCTAAAAAGGAGCTTGCTCTCTGCCTCCCTTACAGATGGAGGGAAGGTTAGAGGGCCTGGGTAGCCAATGTATATGTTGCTCTACGATCTTAATGATGCAGAGCTTTTTACATCCCATCAACGGATAATAATTTGCTGTAAATAAATTATTATCCATGTGTGAAAATAAATCCCACTCTGAACCTTCAATTGAAGGAGAAGAAAGCAATGGAGTAAAGAGAAAATATATAAAGAATGGAAAATGGGGGTCTACTTTGATCTCTTTAGGAAGAGTTTAAGTGAACTTAAAAAGCCCAAAACTGAGCCAACGGGTTCGGCCTTGGTTGCTGTCATCTGAGACAACAAAATATATGATCTGCAAATCAACAGGCTTAAGTGACTTGGTTTATTTATTGCTGTTATTAAAATATTTTCAATTTTTTTTCTTGAAGTTTCTTCTGGGGGGGGGACTGACATTTTTCCACAAACACAAAGAGAAGAAGGAAGTTTTTGAGACTTGATCTTATCATCTTTTTGGTAATTCCCCTTATCCCCTCCACAAGAGAGAAAACTACTCCTAAGAGTGTCAGAAATGGCCCCATCCCTCTTCACATTCCAGAATGGTCAAGCAAGACGGAGCAAGATGAAAGTGGCTTCTATTCTCCGAAAACTTATTTGCGATGGTCATGACTGCTAGCTGGTCTTCCTAATCCTGCTACGGACTTTTGGTCTACTCCATGTTACAAGGCAGTAGGGTCATAAAGGATGTCCAATTTAGACTTTAGCATGACTCATGCATCATGAATAACAAGCCTTGGAAAAACCAGAGTAAGAGCCTAGGTGGCTCTGCCTTAGTGGACGCACTCACATAGTAATGAATTAAATGTTTTATCAACAGAAAAAAAAATACCTTTTTGTGTTAATAGATCCCTGCCATTCCTCTCGATTCCCCCTGTGCACTGTCCATTTCCCTCATGTGCTCTTCGATACCTGCCATTACTTCTCTGTGGACAAACTTTAAGGCAATGATGTCACCTAACACCTTGAAAAACAGGGTCAAAATGAGCAAAATATTCATTTACCACATTTTAAAGACGTTTTTAGATGGAACGACCAAAAGCTGCTACCTTTTTCCTATTTTTATTCCTGGCAGAAAAATAACCCAGAAGTCCCCTGAGATGTCATATTATTACCCTAATTCCCCAGTTTCACATAATTTAGGCTTTATAGTTCAGTTTCATTTCTGACCTTTATGAAAACCCTATTCTAAATATAAAATACCTTTATATAAAATATACAATAAAAATAATAATACAGAACACAGCCATAATAAGCCATTAAAAATGCTTGAAAAGTAAATTTTTAAAAATTCTACTGAAAACGAAAATGCCAAAATAAAACATAAGCCTGGGATTCTCTTTTATGCCTTTAATCAATTTTATTTGATGAAATGCATAGAAAATAAAAACAGTCGGGGAACATGCAGTGTAGCATTCCTTTTAGTAGGAACTCACTGTCCCTAGAGAAGTTTCTGTATACAGAAGACTAATTGCCCTAGACCACAGCTCACAGCCATGCCAACTTGCTGTTCCACTCGTCACACACAGTTTGGGTTTACTTCTGGAGTGTTTATAATAATCACCAATTTCACTGACTTCATATGTCTCTCCTACATCTTGAAGGTATATGACATTTCCAAGCATTCTGCTAAGCGCTTGTTTTTCCCCACAACTTCTGAACTCTTGAACTGAAAGTCATCCAGATGAGGAAGGCAGGGAGCCACATCTGCATGTAAATGGGCAAGTGGAATGCATTTCTCTGGATAGCAAAGAGGACAGCTGCTTATCAGACAAGCAAGGACTACAGAAAGCATTTTCTTCTTCTGGAAGTACCACTCCCTCTCCTAAGGAGCCTATAAATCCTGTAGCTACCCAGTCAGAACGCCCCTTCCCAGGGCGGGCAAATAGAGAAAGGATACTGGTTAGAATACTGGAAAAGAAAATCTCCTTCCTTCCAAGAAAATGAGCAGCATCCGGAATAATGCTGCCATTATTGGAAAATATTTCCAAGAATGGAGGTAGTGAAGATGAAAGAGAGAAGGGATTTGAGAACCTCCACTGGAATTCTGAATGCCCCCACCCATCAGAATAGCTATGGCAATTCCCACTTATTTGAGCTAATAAATAGCCTTCCTGAATAAGCAGAAATGAGTCAGGGGATTGGCACATACAACTAAGCGGAGCTGAGAAAGCAGATGCCCCGGGCTCCAAGATTCTTCCTGCTCTATGGAATCTCTCCTCCCAGGTCTCCTCAGAGCCCACTTCTCGTATGGGTACCTGCAAGGGCATTCTTGGCTGTCACTTGATTCCTGTCATGCTTCCTAAGCATCTCTTACCTTTCCTCTTCAATATACGTCCTTTTTTCATTTTGGTGCACAATCTTCTAAAATCTAAAATCTTTTAAAATCTTTGTGCATGATCTTTTAAAATCTTGTTGGGAAGCATGCTGTACCCAAGAAGCTTGCTGATAAGCTGCCTTTTCTTTCTTATTCAGACTGACTAAAAATGCAAGCCAGAATTACAATTCTAGAGCTTTCGGTGCTTCTTGAAATACCTTTCTGTTCAGATCCATCCTGCCCATTTCTCTCTGCACTTCCAAAATGCACATTGCAGACATCAAATCGGACGGCACTCAGCTTTCACTAGAATTAGGAATTCCCAAATGACAAGGTCACTTTCTCCTAAGTTCCCTGTCATTTACAATCATTCTTTGCTGTCGAGGATGAAGACCAGAATAACAACCTGAATCACCATTTTATCCTTTAGGAAATGAATTGTTGGGATGTTTCTTTACTTAGTAGTACCTCTTTATTAATTCAAATTCCTTCGAGTCCAGAGTGCTTGAGCAAGAATAGCAATGGGGGCAGGAATGTTTTTTTGGAGACTGGAGGAAATTTGGTTGGAGATTTGAGGAAATTTCTAGTTTTCATCTGGTCTAATTATCTGGAAGCTGCAGAGCATCAGGGTCATGGACCAACAGCATGTATTCTTCCTAGTTACCCTGATTCTTCTAACTTTCTCTGCAATTTTAGCTATTGCTGTTATCCTCATCTTGGCTGCCACCATAATGTATCAAATATGTGCTTATATAAAATGCTATTATACAATGTGATATACATCAAATTAATATATTTTGGCATGACAGATTTAGGGAAGAGTGAAAAAACATTTAACTCCCCTCAATTGCAATCACTAAAGAAATTTATGTGTTGTCACTTCTTAGCTCCGTGAAGGACAATTCCCTTTCCAATTGCAGCAGAGTGATGATGAAAAGATCTTAGAATTTTTTTTATCAATCTGCATAGTTATTTATTTCAAACTATGTGTGCTGGAAAATAAGCTAATTATTATAGTCCTAATTATTATTTTATTTCATGGATCGAATTAATTAATGGAAAGAAACATTAGAAAACACACATTGCAAAGAACTCAGATCACATACAAATTCGTACTTAAATATGCAATGCTTTAAAATAAAAAAAGAAGAAAAAGACAACCTAGTCATGAAGTATCTTTTAAAGACAGAAACCGGAAAGTGAACTATATGCATGCAATTTCATATTTCAAGCATAGCATTGTCTAATTAAGCTATAGAAAATGTAGTTTGTGTGTCTGTGACCCAAAAGACTATCAAAGTGCTGGTAACTTTTTCAGTCATTGCGGTTGTGATTAAACATTTGTTCCTATTTCTGTCCGCAATTTAGACAAACCCACAAATGCACATATATATATTAAACGTACACACACCATCAATGATTTTACATTCTCATACTCTTTGACCTAATTTTTGCACTGTCAGAATCTATCTTTATAAAATAATATGGGGGGCCGGAGTGGTGGCTCAGCAGTTACAATGCTTTCTTGGTATGGGCAAGAACCCAGGTTCAAACCCCAGCACCACACACACAACGAAGTGTTGTAGAAACAAAGGCCACATGAAAAAATAAATAAAATTGTTTCTCTCTTTTTCTCTCTTTCACTCCTCACCCTTTCTCCCTCTCTTTTAAAAAAATAAAAAAGCAATGTGGACTATCAATGAAAACGGCAGGATAAGGAACTCTAAATTCCACCCTTCCACAAAAGTAATGAGGCAGGGAAAAAATGGACAAGAATTATCAGATTTGAGTTCTTTGGGAAAAAGCTTCTTCTGGCCCACTGCATCAGACAACTTGGGTTTCTACCACCACAAGGTTAGAATTGCAGATTGTAAACTAACGTAAGCCAGGCACTGCAACCACTGTGTGAGTCCCAGGCAGTGGAATGAGAAAACAGTCCACAGCGGGAGGTGAGGACCTTGCAGGCCATGCAGAGCTGGTGTCCAGCGGTGACACCCGTGACAGTTGAGGCAACAGTGTGTAAGCTCCTTCTGTCTTCTGCTTGGCGTAAAGAAGTACCTGGATTTCTCAGAAATTTTCTGGCTAAATCAGGTCTTGGAGAGAAGTAGTTGATTGCTTGCTAATAAGGGTGGATCTATCCTCAAGTGTCTAATTGGAAAAAAAGTGAAATTGATATTATTTACAATCAAGCTGGTGACACGGGTCATATCCTGCAGCCAAAAAAACACACTATTGGAGGTTAAACCCCATGATGGTTTTGAAACGAAGAGGACATTCTCCTCGATGGAATTCAGATGCTGTATTTGAAGCACAACAGCCGAGTCAGGTGCAGAGTCCACTAAAATCAGGTTAAAGCTATAGATTTCAAAAGCAAAACTAGAAATACTATGAAACTCGATCTGTTGTAGGTTAACTCAGCATCAATTTAGAGAAAGAATGTTTTGCTCTTCGAAAAAGTAGTACATGTATGTTAATTTTTCTCAAATGGTTAAATGAGCAAAAACCAACATGTGGATTGATTTTTCTGGCATTTAGCAAAGATGGGTGTTAGTAGAGGTAGCTGTGTCGATCATCGCAACTGTGAAAATTAGAAGCCATAGCACACAGTTCTCTCGTTTTTGCAAAAGTCTACTTTGCTTGGTTGTAAAATATTCAATGTTCTTAAGATTAAATATCTGAATATTGCTTCTGAAGGAGCAGCTGTCACCTTAAATCTAAAGTCTAGTTTGTTTACTGGCTGTATTTTACATCCTTTAGAAAATGACACAAAATGGCAATAAAATCATTGTAAGTATTCTACAGGGGAAAATAAATGCCCCTTGGTTACAGTGTACACATCTTGATACATAATTCCAGTTTATTTTCCCTGGAATTATGTTAAATATGTAAAAAGCCTTTTCTCATAAAGGTAAAAATGCTACATGTTTCCAAGTTATAATTTAGCATTAGTGTCAAGATCTCTTCAGAAAATAAGCCATTGTTACTATTTCATTCCTTTTAAGTGTCATTGAGCATATGATAGGTGATTTTGCACATAAAATAAACTTATATAATTTTATATCTGTTTCATAAGAGATTAAAAATAGTTTATAGAATACATATGTAAAATGAACTGATGTATGTAACTGTGTTTTCTTCTTTTTAGGTTGTTTTATATTATCATCATCAAATCATTATTTCATGCAATTTTGGAAGAATTTGCTCCATCGATACCATGGAGAAACTAAAACTGTCTATGTTCTTAAAGGGAAGTGATCAATATATTTGTAGATAGTTCTTGGAGTCATATTGACACAATTACAAAATATTTTCATAATATTTCTGTACATAAATATGAGAAAACATAATTATGTTTAGGGTTATCTTTTCTCATTTTTCTTTTTCATGAGGGAATTATCTTTGATCTTTGAAGAAATCAGTGTTAGGCAGCCTTGTCAAATGGAGCAGAATAAAAATCAAATATTCTGAAAATGCTCAGCTCAAACATTGACTTTAGTGCAAGGATTTCAAATTTATTTATAATGCAAAAATCTTAAAAAATTCCAAATAGTATAGTAAATTAAGATTAATAAGTAAAAAACATGAAAAATATTTAGGTGACCCCCAAAAGACATCATTTCCAAATTCCAATTCAATAAGACAAAAAATGTGGAGAATTAGAAATAAAACAATTTTAAGTTAAAGCACTCAACCTTTTCCAATAGAGCAATAAACATTTGATTCTGCACTTCTATAATGTTTATATACAATATTTAATCATATATTTTATTTCCTACATCAAGGCTTATTTCCTGAACTCTTCTTTGTACTTAGCATACCTTTTAAAACATTTCCTATGACTTAGAATCTGAGGAAAGTTTTCTGATCCAATATATCATACCTATTTGTTGTGATAGTCTTGAATATGATAAGATAATTCTTGTCCATGGTTTTTATAAGTTTCAGTTATTTGGAGATTCAAAAGAAATTGAAAATTATTATTTTACATATAATAATGCTTTAAAAATATATATCTGATTTTTCTTAGATGTATAAATTAAATATATAAGTCCATTTAAAGAAGAAATGATTAGTAATTATTTACCACCAAGTATAAGTGAAGTCTAGAGAAAATGTATAAAATTGGACAATTATATTTATTTTAGGAAATACCTATAGAATCTTTAAAATATAGCTAAAAATCACATCTCAATATGTAGCGACTGCAATCTAAATAGCTATTCATTGTTTCTAAAGATACCATGGTAAACTATGGTAAAATTAACTTAGTCACTAAAACTTAATATTTTTTACCTGGTGATTGAAATGAACCTTTGTAATAACTGAGTTTTGTAAAAAATGTTTCTGAAGTCTATTGTATTATTTAAATTTAACAGTTTTCTACGTTCAAAAAAAACCAAAATTGCTATTTCTTCTCTTCAGTTTTCCAATAATATATAAACAATGATAAATGAAGACAAAGCAAGAGATTTCTTGCTCAGATTTGGTGGAAAGTTAACCATTTCTCATCAAGTTGCATTAACCTAAAAATTATGGAAAAATAAAATCACCTATTTTGATGTACATATGTGATTAACAATTTTGTCCCATTATTTTTAAGGAAAGCTAATTTCCCATATTTTATATATATATCTATATTAATTTTATACGTATAAAATAAAATGAACAATTTTTGGAAATTGTGTAACAAATGCTTCTAAATTATATGCAACAATTATTTAATGATAATATAAAACAGTGTAAAAAGAAGAAAACACAGTTACTTAGTATCACTTCAATTTACATTTATGTCCTATAAATTAGTTTTAATCTTACGGATATAAAATCATGTTTATTTTATGTGAAAATATATAGGTATGGTTAGTAAATACTTTTATGTTTTTCCATTGTTATATCAGTTAAATGTCCTGTGAGTTACATGGCATTCGAATAGTGGCTTGATAATTGAATTTCACATTGCTCTTAGATTCTTCTTTTAAAAAAAATCATTTTCGGGGTTGGGGATTTAGCTCAGTGGCAGAGCGCTTGCGTAGCACGCGCAAAGCCCCAAGTTCGGTCCTCAGCCCTGAAAAAAAAATTATTTTCATTGTAATGAAGTCCGAGTTTTAGATAAAACAAAATGATAACCCTCTATAGCTGAGTTAAAACAGACAATTAGTCTTAGTGAAAGCAAAAGGCAGAATAATACCAAGTCCTTATTAAAAAAAAAAACAATGGAAATGGCAACTATTAAGTTTGAATTTGAAAGCCAGAAATAAAAACTATTAGTGTCTTTTAGCAATATTTTACACAAGCCATAAGCATTGCTATTAGTATTTCCTTTGAATGTGTATTCAATTTTGTCTTGTAAGCAAAATGTGCCCAAAGGATATATTATATCTTCTTACACAGGTGTTGGGGTACAAAATACAAAGTGTTTTAAAATCTGAAGAATGCAAATGTGTCTGTCTTGCATTTTGCATAACTGAATTATTTTTCATGTTATCAGTCCAATAATAATGGGAAACAAAAAACGGCCTTCCTCTCCTCCGTGCTCAAGACTTTCACCGAGAGGAAAAATATTGATGGGGCAGTTTTATCTCTGAAATGTGAGATATTATCAACAATTGGCATCAGTTTAATGAATGTGGTTTATTGATATTTTCCTATTAGTTCGTCTTTTACATTATTATTCATTTCTCCCCCCAACACACACACACACACACACACACACACACACACACACCTCAAATTGGTTATAGAACATGGATATGAGACTGTCCAGATAACTAAATAACAAAACAGACTAGTTAAAGTAGAAACATCTCTCGGTTATTTGTTTAAGGTTTTGTCCTGCATTTTCATTGCTTTAAGAACAAAATGTGGACCACTTCCCATGTACTGAAAGCTTCCTGGGGACCTGCAGGATGGTCAACTGCATGTACTCTCTTCACATTGAGGGGAATAAAATCTAAGGGCCAGGCTCTGCGCACTTGCTCCTGGCTCTCTGTGGGCCCTGGAGTCTTTGTGCCGCAGAAAAAACCCAGAGCTGAGTAAAAGCCATCTAATAATAAAATTATGTCTCAGTTTTTCGTTTTCTCCTTCTTCTCCTGCTGCTTTCTATCAGCAGAACACTTAATCACTAATTGGTTAATCTGTTATCCAGGCAAGTATTAATATTCTAATTTTGCAGACAAGGAATCAGGCCTCCTGCTGTGCATCCCCTGGCCCTGGGTAAGGAGCTTTTCAGATGGGAGATTCAAAGTAGGTGAGGCTGGCCTCCAGAGACCCAGCTGCATGCCTACAGCTGCGCAGGAGGGCTCCACCAAGCCTCCTTAGATCGCTGAGTTCCTGGCTCCCAGTTCTCTGCTCAGACCACCAGGTGACACTGCCTCCAATGACAAAAAAAAAAAAATTTTTTCCCATTCCACCCCAACTAATGCTCCAAGGACTTTCTTAATTGCGACTGATACCCTGGGATCCGGAAACTTATTTGTAACTTGATGAAACTGAACCAGTCTTGCCTGGGTTTCTAGGTTTTGTAGGTCTAAAAACTTTACAATAACTTTGTCCTTACTGAACACTGCAGGGTAACCCTACCCATCCAACAAAGAGACCATGCAGCTGCTCTGTGGAGACTCCTTGGAATCCATGGAGCCCAGAGGGCTGATTAGTACAGAATGCAAGACCGGGACTCCCTGCACACTGACCAATGACTGCTTCTGACACGCAGGGGGAAATTTTTCTTCAAAAGCAAAATATGTAGAATCCATAAGAGCAGAGTCACATTAGGTCATGGGTCTGGGCGGAAGATAGTACAAATGCATATCCATGGGAAATTCTGTTTGCAATAGGACTGCCACTATAGCCTCATGAAATCTAGACTCTTGTGCAGAATTCATTCAAATCCAGAAGTGCACCTTTCATGCAAATCAAAACCCAAAAATGCTTGATTCCAACTCAAAAGGCTAGGTCTTACTGAGAATTAAAAAAAGGGAAAAGGTTAATATCTGACCTATATTTCACATCAGAATTAGGAGATGCATAGTAATCGCTCTAGTTATAAGTTAGAGTCATGTCAATGCAAAATGAACTTAGATAGAGACCCTGCTTAAAAATCCCCATATAACCTTTGAGAACAGAGTTTAGGTTACAGGAATGAATCTTTTGTTTCCTATTTATTGCTGTATATGATTCATAAATAAATTAGGCCCAGAAATTGTTGCCTGTCTCTTTCCATCTTGTGGCATGGATGTTATGGAATCTCTAATAAGGTCTAAGTTACATCCTAAATTCAGGTTCCCTCAAGTAATATAACGTGAGCATTAAGGGCAAGGATCTTATGGTACCTAATTACCAATCATGTAGCATAAACTGGAAACCAATAATTCAATGCAATTTGATAGATTTTCTTGGGCATCAACTCTGCGCTTAATACAAAGATGGAATTCCAGGGTTGTCATCAACCTTAAGGCAAGAAGGTGACTGCTTAAAAAACATTATTTTAAAAGTTTAAGGGATAATTCTTTCATTCAGAAATATAATATACCTATTAGAAGATATTTGAAATTTCTTTCTAATGCATACACATAGGGAAAGATTACACATGAACTTCTTTCTTACTGAGGTCGCAAAAAACAGTCTGGAATCCCTTCCAACTTCAGGTTTTGTAGCCAAAGGGCCAATAATAAGGCCAGAGCCGTAGTTCAGTGGTTGGAGGGCTTACCTGTCACGTGTGAGGACCTGGGTTCACACACTCTCCAAAACACAAGTTAATACTGGAAACAAGTTTAGAAAGACTAAGGAATGAAATTTAGTACTCGCAATAAGTGTTAGAGAAGGTGCAAGGGGGATAATTCAGTTCAGAAAGGATTTCCAAGATTTTGTAGAACAGGAATCATGTAAAGTCAACCACAAACAAATCAACGGGTAGGTGGGGTAGGTATAAACTGTGTACGAGAATGGGAAAGACCGTGTGCATCTACTGAGACTCGGAAAAGGAATAAAGCTGGTTTAGTATTTGCTAGAATTCCGGTTGGAGCCTACCAACGGCCAGGTGCGTGTCCACCATTTACCATAATAGGTCACAGTGTAGAAATCAAAGATGATAAAAGAATCAAATGAGTCGATCTCTGTGGTCCCACCACTCCATTCCTCCAGAACTGTAATTATTTTATTTTTAGCATAATGTTATTATTAACAACTGAAAAATATTTACAAGTTGAATGAATTTAATTGTGTGTGATCCATAATACTTTGTAATCTTTATTGCATGTTAAAAAAAAAAAGCTGAAAGTACTTTGCGGATGTTATCTCATTAATCTGTTTGAAATCCCTGGGTGCAAGGTAGTATAAGTATTCATAACCCAGTTTTACAATTAAGGAAATAGAGTATTGAGAAATGACTACGCCAAGGTTATGGAGCAAATGAAGGAGTAAATCAAAGGACCCTGGTGGTCGCTGTGCTCTTGAGACCAGGATACCTTCCACCCGGGTTCTTTTCTGGGAGCCCAGGGCTATAGAAGCTGCAAGATGTTTTATAGCGAAACGACAACGTTCTTCTGTTATTTCACTGCATACATATTTAAGCACACGTTTATGCACTTTTTAAAAGTTATGTCCCAGCAGTTTGTTCTGCAAAAAGGTTTCTAAAGACTTTGTTCATGAACCCTAAGAGTGACAATTGATGCAATCGTCATCTGCATACTTGCTGCTTTGCAATGATATACGCAGAGCTGTTTCATATCATGCCTTGGTAAGGGCGAGAGGAGGGTGAGCCAAGGAGAATCTTTCCTGGCCGGTCTGTGCCTATGCCTGCCTTGGTAAAATGTTTACGTGACGAGTGCTGGTATAGTAGAAAGAAGAAGTGTCCTTTCTGTGACATCGGCCTCTGAACAACTTGAAATTTCCTCAAGGTTATGCTGAAAGGGATTTTTATGAGGATGCACTTTTGACAACTTTACCACCAAAACAATATAATAGCCAACGTTCAAATGGAAGGTGGTGGGAATAGAAATATGTTTCCAAATCTAATTAATGAGAATTATGCCACTGGTAAGTGATTAGCACAACACAGAGACCAGAGAATCAAATATGCTATATGTCTTAAGTTTCTTTCTCTTTTATTATTCATTTTCACCAATTACTAACCCTCCCTGGGACTTCATGATTCAACACTTAACGCTAATGGGACAGAGCCTCAGAGTTCAACACGCTGTGAATTCAGATTCCGAGACTATGTTATAGTATGAAATTTCCTATAAAACTCAAAATCTGCCTGCCTGAAGACTGAATTTCTTAGGAGAAAACAGAACTTTAGGATCTCTGCTGAATGTTGCTTTAAAAGTATTTTTAAAGATTTAGAGATCATGTACATTTTTCATCTTCAAAGATGTTTCTCATGGGGGAAAAATAAAAAATCTCTATATCCATGCACTATAATACATGGAACACTTGCATCAGAAAATTTTCAAATGTACATACCTCGACAATCGCACCCTCGGGGAGCCTGAGAAAATGGCGGTACAGCTCTTGGAACCCACTGGGATAAACAGTGTATATCGACACATGAGAAGTAATCTCTCCTGGACCAAGTGCAGTCCCAGGGACGTCTTTCTGGTGTTGGAGGTCACAGCTGGAGACACTGGACTTGATGCCACGGCTTTTCCAGATATAATCATACACTGCCACCTAGTGAGAACCAAACCCCCACCCCC
>PVKS010047737.1:0-12700 GCA_004027875.1 Aplodontia rufa | reverse complement strand
AGAGAGGGACAGTGAGAGAGAGAGAGATAATCAATTTTATTTAGTTTTTCGTGTGGCTTTCACTGCTCCAAGACTTCATTGTATGTGTGGTGCTGGGATTCAAACCCACATACTCATGCATCACAGGCAAGTGCCTTAACGCTAAGCCACTGCTCCAGACCAAGTCATTAATTATTAAAAAAAAATGTTAATAAACAACAGAAAGATCAGTAGAGTAGAGGGATGAGAACAGGAGGTGGGAAATACTAGGGATTGAATCAGAGCAAGTTATACTCCACGCTTTTACAATTACATCATTGTATATTCTACTGTCATGTATATGAAGAAAAACCAATAAAAAAATAGATGACCCAGAGAGATCCCTCCACTTACTGCCCAATGAAGAACAGGAAGCAGGCTTTCACCACATGCTGAATCTGCCAGCACCTTCATCTTGGACTTTCCAGCCTTCAGAACTGTGAGATACAATTTTCCATTGTTTATAACCCATACAGTTTATGGTATTTTTGTTGTTGTTGTTAAAACACCCCAGAATGGACTAAGACAACATTGTTAGAGCAGAAAAAACAACCTGTTTTCCCTCCTCTACCATGAACAAATTGGCTTTTATACCTTGTTACACATTTCCATTCCTCTAAATCATTTTTCTTCGGCTCCTTTGTGGATTGTGTCAAATCCTTTCTAAAATAGAGAGAATGAATTATGACCCATAGCTCCAATTCCAGATAAGAGCTTCTTCTCTTTGCTTGAGATTTCCCAGGAGGTAGATGCAGTGCCCAGTTGGGTGTGCCAGCCAGCACTGAGGCAGTCCAGGGAGCTGAGCTCAGCTGCAGAGGCCTGTGTGGCTGGGGGCAATTAACTAACCTCTGCTAACCACCAAGGACTTATCAGTGAGGTGGGGACGATGACATCACCTACTCCAGGACAGCACTCGCCTGCCTCCTGACAGTGCCCCACCAAGGCCAGATGCCATCTTTCTGTAGTCTCAGAGCCAGTGTGGTTTGCAAGACAGTGACATGCTTCCGTCTGTCCTGTGCACACTGAAGACTTTCACAGCGTGAATCACAACCAAGATTTTCCCCAAAATTATCTAACATGTTTTTTTTTTAGTTTACTTTGATTTGGATGGATCATTTTTCTGTTGGGTAAAGGTGACTTTGAATCATATTTATTTTTCCCCAATGTGTTAACATGGCTCGGGGGAGTAATCAACCAGCAAAATAAATAAGCCCGAAGATGTTTTCACCCACATAATAAGAACTAAATTATTTTGACCTCTATCTCATAGGATACAATCCCCGTGATTCTCCAGGGTGACTTTCAGCCACCTCAGTCTGCATGTACCACATCTTCCTGATTTAAGGAAGAAATAATCATTGGGTTTTTATTAATTACTCAAAGCAGTGCTAAGGAGGGGAGAGAGACATAGAACCAGAAAAGATTAATGCAAGAACTGATGTTCAATGAAATAACTGATATGTAAATCAAGACAGGCCGTGGTGGGCTCCCTCTGTGATTCTGCAACAGCCGAGTCATTGTCTCATCCTGAGGTTCCTGGCCCCTGAGGGTTCACTGCGCCGCCTCAACAGATCATGAGGCTCAAGGCTTTGCATACAGTCTTTTTACTTTTTTAATGTAGAACTTTGTTACCTTTTTCTACTTGGTGCAAAATACTAGAGGACATTTTGATAAACAATGGGGCTCACAAATTTTCTTTGGCCTCAAGCTTCACTGTGGTTCTGCAGAACTCTTCTTGGGAGTAGCAATGTTGAATTTGGATAGGGAGCCAGGAGGACAGCAGGGAAGGTGGAGCAGGAGACGGTCAGAGCATGAGCACATGAAGGTGGTATTTAAAGCTACAGGACTCGGTAAGATCAGATGGGGGCAAAGCAGCAGGATCCAGGAGATAAAAGGTCTGGAGAGTGAGCCCTGGGAGGTAAGAGGAGGCTGAGGAGCATCCAGGAGATGGGACCCAAGAGACAGTGACATCCGAGAACTCAAGAAGGAGAGATTGTAGAAAAGGAGGAAGTATAAAACCATACAGTGTCACAGTATGCTTTGCACTGCGATAACAGAATACCTGACATTGAGTAATTTAGGAAGGAAAGAGATTTAGTTGGCTCCCAGTTCTGAAGGCTGGGAAACGCAGGAGCATGGTGGGAATCGGCTGAGGTTTCTCTTGCTGTGTTATGGTAGAAGGAAACAAGCATGCGAGAGGCAGAGGAAACTGGACTCCTCCTTCAGTCAGGAGCCACTCCCATAGCAGCTAACCCACTCTGCAGTAAGGGCATGACCATCCGTGAGGATAAATCCCTCACGACCACATCAGCTCTCAAAGGCCACCTCTTAATGCTGATACAATGCCAATTAAGATTCAAAATGACCTTTGGAGAGGACACTCAAACCACAGCCAAGAGATGCTATTTTTCATCCATAAGCTTGATTAACTTTAACAAGGTTCAATAAACTTGCAGTGGATTGACTGGTGGATTCCTAAAATGGTACATCCATGCCCTAACCTCTGCAAACTGTGGATGTGACCTGATTTGGGAACAGGATCTTTGTAGTTGTGGTTAATGATCTTAAGATGAGATTATCCTGAATTATTCAAGCGGGCCCTAAATCCAACAGGCAGTGTCCAATCAGAGCAAGGCAGAGGGAGAGCCGATAAACAGAAGAAGAGGCCCTGTGAGATGGAGGCAGAGGTGGCAGCCCCAGGCCAAGGGAGCCAAAGCGTGCCCACAGCAGCCAGAGCTAGAAAGCAAAGAATTCTCCCCTGGAGCCTCCGGTAGGAGGGCAGCCCTGCTCGTCCCCACACCACCACCTTGGACTTTCAGAATTGTGAGAGAGTAACTTTGTATGTATGCACAAGTTTGTTCATTGATACATTATTTGCAGCAATAAACTACAAACAATCTAAACATGTTAATATTTATATTAGTTGAACTAAACTCCACAGTACAATAAAAACTTAACTGGAAGCCGGACATAGTGGCACACAACTGTAATTCCAGAGACAGGAGGCTGAGGCAGGAGGATCACAAGTTCGAGGGCAGCCTCCATAATTTAGAGAGGCCCTAAGCAATTTAGTGAGACCCTGTCTCAAAATAAAATATAAAAAGGGCTGGGAATATGGCTCAGTAGTAAAGCACTTCTGGGTTCAATCCCTAGTACCAAAGAAACCAAATAAGCAAAATAAACAACAAAAAAACTTAACTCTTCTGCACCAAGATGAAATTGCAAGCTGCTCTCATATTTTCCTCCAGATATTTAAAATAATATAAAGATCTTTGGTAATTTTAATTATAAGATTAGTCCTATTGTACTAACTGTGTAGCTGAAGATAGTATTAAAATGATCATATTCTTGTTCTAAGTAAGGCTCTCCCCTTCCCTCAGCTGATTTGAAAGCCTGTGCTGGGGCAGTAGCAGGTGACATGGCAGGTCGCTGCTTTTCTTCCCCAGCTCCTCTCCCCGCAAGACCCGTGCAGAGTCCGACTGAATCCTCCAGGGCTGGAGCACCAGGGAGCAGGTGGGAGAAAGAAAGGAAGGCCAGGAAAAGCTCTAGCTATCACAGGAGAATCTGGCAGCGGTAAGTGTCAGCGTCTCCTGGTGGTATTTAGACTCACTGTAGTAACAATTCCACCAAATCAGACTGACTTAAGAGTGAAGGCTTACTTCTCACCCAAGTCACTGGCCATGTGCCTCCACGTCCGAGAGGAGGGGACTCTGCCCAACAGTCTTTTAGAGCCCTGCTTCCTCTACCCTGCGGCTTCTGCTGTTGGTGGGGAAAGAGAAAAGAAACATGGAGGACCCTGTAGCAACTACTTTGTGGCCAGGAGAGAGGGTGTCTGTCACATCACCTCTGTGCATGCTCCATTGGCTGTGACTCAATCACAAGGACCCCACCCGCTGGCAGACACAGCAGGGAAATAGTCTATGCACCATGGAAAGTGGGGACACACAGCATTAGCTCTACTGTGTGCAGGTTCCCAAAGATGATTGATCTGTAGAATGCATTCATGGACCCACCAGACATGCCCCATGTGATCGTGGTTTCCTTAGAGTAGACAATCCCCCCTTTGGCTAGCTATTTAAAATTCCTTCAAAGCCTGGGGACATCTGGCCCTCCACCTCCTCTGTTGGAGTCGCAGCACCCTTCAGAGAGTGCTTGAGTAGAGTTCAACATGACTCCAAGCAAAATCCTCCCAATGTGGTCCCCAGTTGGTCCACAGGGAGGCTCCCAGTGTGGGCCTTTCTACTGGCCACCTCAGTCACCTGCCTGCAGGATTTGTCACATGTGGGTCAGCCTCCTTTGACTCCAGCAGAGGTAGGCCAGGATCTCACACATGGTCCAGGTGGGATGGCCACCCCTCTTCTCTACATTTATCATAGGAAGACACACAACCCAGGAAGCTCTCTTGACCCTGCAGGACCATCCATTCTGATGTCACCATCCTGGGTTTTTATAAGACCCTTTGCAAGGCTTGCCTTTCCACCTCTGTTGGAAATGTGGAAGTTCTGGACACTTTATATTTTTTTTCATGCAAAATTTTTTTAGTATTTTTAGTCTAATGTGTCATTCTTTGGACCTTCAATTAAAAAAAAATCTTAGTCTACTTCTTGTCTTTAAACTTTAATTCTCTTTCCAGTTCTGCGGTTACTGAGTGGCTGTGGGCAAGTTGCCTATGAACCTCAGTTTATTTACCAGTAAAACAAGCAAATGACGTGCCGATGTTCAAGAGGAGAGACGTGCCTTCGTTTCTATTCTAGAACAGAGATAACCAAGCTATTTCCAACTGCAAATGAATAGAGAGATAAAACACTAGCTTTAAACTCATGTTTATAATTAACAAATATCTTTGAAGAGAAGTCCCAGCAAGAGGATAATTTGCTAGAAACCAGACCCAAACTTTCCCTTTCATGATCTCCTGTTGGATGCTCTTATTTTGTAAGCAGTGCACCACTTATCCAAGATAAATGAAAAGGAACAAAAATTAGATTTAGATTTTGCTTAATTTCTGCCACCCCCAAACCCAGTCCTGCATAAACAACATCAAACTGTAAAATGCATCTTCTGCTCCCTGAGAATGTCTTTTCTGACTATGAGGTGTCCTGGGTGGACTGATAACATGATCTGAAACAAAACCAAGAAAATATATCCAGTGGGCAACAGGCAGTTGGATTGCTTGTCGGTGTTTGGATAGTATTTGGCTGTGGCATATCCAGAGAGTTGCCAAGTTTTCGAATTTGCCAGGTTCGAAGTGGGTGGTCCTGATGAGTTGAACCAACTCTGGGCATGTGTAGTTAATACAATGAAAGTTTGAGTCAAGGAGCTAAATCCAGGCTTGGGTGAAAGGCAGTCAAACTCATGTATTAGACCCAGCAAAGGCATAGCAGCACATGATTTAGGGGAACCATAGATGTGTATGGGGGGATGGATAGGGGAGGGATAATAGGGAGAGATCTAGGGAGACAATCAGCAAGGTAGCATACTCTACTCACATGAGAATCCAAATGATACTTATGCAATCATGTAATTCTGGAAAATTCACAATCTAAGCATTTATATGGTTTGTAGAGGTGAAATATAGAAGAATCAAGAGATAGTGTGTGGGCAATGTGGGGGTAATTCTAGTTTAAGAACATATGCATATCCTATTGTTATTTTATATATACATATACATTTGTACAATTACTCAACTCCTTAATAAAAATTTAAAAGAAAAGAAATTATTTTATAAATTAATTTTTATTAAGAAATTGAGTTATTGTACAATGGTAAATGCATATAAAGTAACAATATGATATGCATATGTTTTTAAACCAGAATTATCCCCGAAGTTCTTCCCTATTTTTCCTCCTTCTCTCCCCTGCCCCATACATATCTATGGTTGCCCTAGATAATGTATTGCTATGGCTTTGTTGGGTCTAACACACAGGTCTGGGTTTAGCTCCAGCCTTCACAAGTGAGTGAAAACATTCGACCCTTAACTCTCTGGATTTGGCTAACTTTGCTCAGCAAAATTATGAGCCAAGCCTGAGGCTTATTGTGACCTTGTAGGAATCAGGGATGGAAATTTCATCTGTTTCAACTTGAATTCAGCTCCTACCATGTGCTGGGACCCTCAAAAGTTCTGAACTTCATTGAGATGTAAGACAAAGGAGACAGGCAGATTGGGCCCAAGTATGGCCTTCATTGCTGATAAAGACTAGCAATATGTCTGAAGGTAGGTGGATTCTATAATTCTGAACCACAAAATTAGATGCACCTCCCCTGCTCCAGGCATCAGAGGACCGCAGTCCACCTTCCCACTTAAGGGAGGGAGCTTGTAATTCTCAGGGCTTGGAGAAGCAGTGGGAAAGGGGAAGAGCTGAGCAGAGCATGTGTGTTAATTCTGCCCCATTTACCAGTCTGGTGTGTTCCCAGTCCGGCTAAGCCTAAGCTCAGTAACAGGTCTCGGCTCCGGATCCTTCTCGTACCCCACGCAACCACTGCCCATCCCACAGAGTTGCCTCTTTCTCTTCTGGGACAGGCAGTTTCTGCTCACATGATCTCACTGGCTCTTCCCAGCAACCTACATGGTTTGTGTAAGGAACTTTTTTTAGATACTATTTAGAGAAGGAGGGAAAGGAAACTCAGGCACTCTGTAATAAATAAATGTATCATTTCCCTGAAAACTGGCCCATATACCTGCAGGTGGCTCTAACTGCCAAGTTCATTAGATGCTAGTTTAAGTTTTGAACCAAGAACTCCAAGTAAGGGAGCGTGTGGAGCTGAGTCATGTTCTTGGTGGTTCTGTAGAAAAGGATCCACAGATACCCATCTCTAAAGGACAGAGCATAAATTTCCTCCAGCTGCCCACCAGATTCTGTAAGCAGCCCTTATCTCCTAACATAGTCTTTTCCTCGCTTGGGCTGGTTTGCCTGGCTTGCAACATCGCTGAGATACTGGTGAAGACAGAGGCCATGTTTCTTTTTCACAATGACACAACTAGGATTTGAACCCAATGCTCTGCTTCCAAGACTCGATGCATGCTGCATCCTCCACTGCCTCTCAGCATGAAGACCACAGCCTGCGGTTGCCTGTTTACTGATCTTTGTCAACCACCAACATCTCCAGGCTGAGCCATGGCTCAGAGTCACAAACCCAGGCCTTTCGAGTCAGCAACACCTGGGTGTGAATTCTAGCTGGCCAATCATTGGCCTTATGACTTGGCAATATTGTTTTTCCAATGCTTGAGACTCAGTTTCTTAAAAGGGAGAAAGGTGATAAGAATAATACTTCCCCTATGGAGTTGCTGTTAAGGTTTTTTGTTTTGTTTTTTTGTTTGTTTGTTTTTTAAGAGAGAAACAACTTTACTTAGTTTTTCACATGGCCTTAGTTGCTCCAACACTCAGTTGTGTACGTAGTGCTGGGGTTTGAACCCGGGTCCTCATGCTTGCCAGGCAAGCATTGAAACCGCTGAGCCACCGCTCTAGCCCCATGCTGTTAAGGTTTAATAAACAGATGCATGTGAAATACTTGACATGTGCTTGCCCTGTAGAAAGGGTAAAAAATATTAGCAAAGTGTAGTCAATCCTCAGTATTTGTAGATTGCTTATTTGTGAATTCAGCTTCTCACTAAAATTTTACCCCCCATTAGTCCTTATGGTGTTTTGGGGCCACACAGTATGCATACTCCCTGATGAGGTCGAACCAGGAGATAGATCCTCTGCCTTCATGTTTCAGCCCTGGAATGTAAACAGGTGTCCTTTTCTTGGTCTGTTTTTTCTTTTCTTTGTTCCTTTTTGTTGTTGATTCTGCTTTTTTAAAATCACACATAGTACCCAATGTTCCTAAGCACAAGGCTGTGATGTGTCTTAGATAATATGCATGCTAGATAAGATTCATTCAGGCCTGAGTTCAACTGCTGTTGACCATGAGCTCAATATTAACAATCAACAGCACATGTTAAAGAAGGTGCCTTTAAGTAGAAACACACATAACACAAGGTTACTCATTGATCAGTTGACGAACATGTGAGCAGAGGCCTGCAGGAACCTAGCCTGTGTCCCCCAAGGCTTAGTTCAGTATTTGCTAATTCACGGTTCACAGCAGTATTATGGAACATGACTGAAGTGAATAATAAGAATCGACTATAGTAATAGCAATAACAGTAATGTAGCAATGGTCATTTGTTTTTATTAATGATATAATCAGAATTGTTATTATTGATAAGATAGGATGGCTGGGCTATGGAGCATTGACTTTCAGTTCCCACGTCTTAAGATATAGAAGTTAACCCGGCCCCTGGGTGAGAGCTGGAGTAACTACTGCAGGTATGGATGAAGATGAAGGTGTTACTGCAGGTCACCAGGACCCTAGTTGATCACTGTAGCTTATTCCATCCTGTCTCAGATTCAAGCACTCTGGCCAGCTTTTATTTCAGATGTGTGTTGCAGGCAAAGGTCAACCTGTTTTGATGATGGACGGGAAGATTTTCACTATGGTTTGGTTGCTGATGGGAGGTGTTAACATGATGAAAGGGCTGGGGGAATCAGCTCTGGGGGGAAATACCAACAAAATCACTGTCATTTTCCTCCATGAAAGGGGAAGAAGCATCATGATAGCCTCTCAATGAGGGAAGGAACTGTCTGGGGACAGTCAGGTGTGAATAGCTACAGTCTTTCTCTGGTTGAATGCTTAGTACAGCAAAGATTGTTTCTGGAGTTGAGATTTCTAGAGAATTCCATGGATTCCAAGTTAATAATGAGTCATGAGCTCCTCTTTTTTTAACCTATAAAGTGACTTTCCTATTTTCTATTGGCAATAAAAACATCACACTTGTGTTTTTAAAAAATAAAAAAATGCATAAAAACATAAAGAAGAAGTTAAATTTGACTATAAACCTGTTGCTCAGAGATGGCTTTTGATAATATAATATTTTGGTGAATGGTCTTCCAGAACTTTTTTCCTATATATTTCCTCTTAGAGAGAGATCCTTGAAACAAATCCTCAAATTGCATCTGACACATTTGACATAAGCTTGTAATACAATTTTGTTCCCCTGGAAACAGAGGAGCAAGGCACACCAGCCGAAGATGCCACCTCTTTTCCTTCAATAACAGAAAATCATCCACAAATCTCTGGAGTTCTTGTTTAGCTGTCTTGCATATTTGTTGTGTACACACACACACACACACACACACACACACACACACATTTATTTCTCCCTTTAAATTAGGGAGGAATTTATTTCTTTTCGTCCCAAGTAGGAAAAGAGAAGCTATAAGTGGGTCTTCTCATGGGGTCTGTTGTTCAGAAGAGCTTGCCCTGAAGGGAGAGGGAGCCTGCCTCCGGTCCACAATCCCAACCAAGAATGCCAGCACTGAGTTCAAGGATAATTGGGGAGAATGGATTCTCATCTTCAGGCAGGGCTGAAACTGTACAGGAAACAAAATCACAATAACAAATAATTGGGTAGCATTTACTGTGTACTGGGTGCAGCCCTATGACCTTCAGGAATTAACTCATTAAAACCTATCAACTAACCAGAGTGGTTAAAAACATCATCCTTTGTTTCCTCATGGGAGAGGAAACAAAGGCACAGAAGGGCTAGGGGGATTTGTTCAATATCACAAAGCTAGGAAGTGTGAGTGGAGTGTAGGAGCATGGTGGTGTGGCAGAGTCTGGGCATGCCACTGTTAGCTGAATGGCCCCTCAGCATCTCATGTTGTGGTGGTTGCATTGATAGAGAGTACAAGGCTTAAAAAATTCAGGCATAAAAGGCATCTCAAATCCATGAGTAAGTCTTGAAGATTGCTTATTGGAAGAGTAGAAATGAGAAGAGGCGCTGGGAACCAGGTGAGGAGGAGGGAAGGGTGGCTCAATGGTGTTGAGGGTTCTGTGTGCTAATGGTGCAGGTACTGCAGTTCTAAGCTGCATAAATTTGGAAGCATGACTTCACATTTCTAAGCCTCTGCTGGCTCAGACCAGGCTAGCAATACTCACAGGGTTGCTGACATGACAAGATACTTCCTGGCCACCTGTGCCCTGCACTCTGCCTTCTCCTTCTCTGGCTCTTGGAGCCAGGTGTAGCCACCATGTCCAGTTGCTTCTTACTCACCCACATGCAGAACTCAAATCACTTTTTCATTTTCTCCAAAGAATGCAGTGCACAGAAGCAGTTATAAGTAACAGATTATACTTAAGACTGTGTAGGGGCAATGAGAAAGAGCTTTACCTTCCACCCCCATAGCAAATATCTTAACGCTTCCTACCCCCTCTGTCTTTTCTGTTAAGCTGCCACAGCAGCAGGTAGGATGTGGGGCAGTTCGAATGCCAGATCCCTCTTCCTTTCTCTTTCTTCTCTTTCCCTTTCTCTGTCCCAAATCCACAACCTTTAGCTTCAGATTGCTCCTTCTCTCTCTCTCCAAGATCTTATTCCCTAAGCAACTCCATTCAACCATATTACTTGGGCTCTAAGCTAGCTCTGAATTCTGCATTTACGTGTGCAAATGTCAGACACTATTTAGCAACAAAGTCCTCTGTAAGTGTCCCAGTATCTTCAGTACTTATTTTCGCATAAAAATGCTCCCACACTCATGGGTTTCTTGTAACTGCAAGAATTTACTGTCTCTGTCACAGTTACTTGGGTTGACTGCACCCAGCCTGATGCTTCCTCTGGCCCACTGGTATCAGCAGGAAGCACCACAGTCTTCAGGAGTCGCTGTCTGCTCAAAGAGGAAGTGAAGCAACTCAGTTACCTCTGTGTGGCCTCTCCGCTTGCCCAGGCTTCTCAGCCCATGACAACTCAGCTCCAGGAGCAAGCGTTTCAAGCACTGGAAACTGGAAGCTGAAGCTGCCTTAAGGAATGACCAGGGCTATTCTATAGTAAAAATAATTCTGCAGGGGCTGGAGCGGTGGTTTGGTGATTACGGTGCTTCCCCGGCATGCGCAAGTATGTGAGTTCAAATCCCAGCACCCATGTACACAGCTAAGTGTCAGAGCAACGAAAGTCATGTGAAAAACTCAATGAAAATTGATTCTCTCTGTCTCTCTCTCACTGTCCTTCTCTCTTTAAAAATAATAATAATAATAATTCTACCACTTTCCATTGGTCAAAACTGGAGCTGGCTCACATTTAAGAGAAGGAAAGCAGAGAATTGGGGCCATCTCTAACCCACCACACCATCGTCTTGAAAAAGTGTCATAATAGCAATATTTTTTCAGTTACCTATTCAAAGTACTTGACATACGAATGTTGGAATGAGATTTTCTAACCTTTTCTGCTTCTTGTAATGAAATGTGGAGACTGTACAGTTTACAATGGTGGAAAGCCAAGGATGGAAAATACTGACTAGGAAGAGATCTTGATTTCCACGTCTGTATACAAGTCCCCTCTTCTGCAAAATCTTAGATCGCTGCCTTTAAGACAGTTAAGATCACATTTACCATATGACTTCTTTATCTCCTCTCCACCTGTGGGATGTTGCTCAACCCTTCCCTGACCCTCTGGTGGGCAGGAGTGGGGTGTCCACCCTGCACCAGCTCAGCTTAGGCTCAGCACCACCAGCCCCATATCTCTCAGCTCATCTCTGCGCCAAGGCTCTGACTTTTTCTTCTTTTCTTCATTTTTTTTCTTTGCAGATTAGGTTTATTATCATCTGAATACTATGTTAGGAAATCAAAAGGCAATATATTTTATGTCACCAAAAAAAAAAAAAGAAAGAAAGAAAGAAAGAAAGAAAGAAAAAAGCAATTATCAGACCCTAGCTAGCCATGAATCCAAATCCAAACATTCTTTGGTAGCTATAATGAAAAGGAATAAAGAGGATTCTTTTGAACTGCCCTAGGTCTGCCTCCACTTTAGCAATAATACATTCAGCAATAACCTTGTAAACAGAGCCAAGGAAGCTGAGCAAAAATCTACATCGTGACTGAAGTCATTTCTCTTTTTAATTAAAAGAATCTCATAAGTCTAGACATAGATTACTTAAATTCCTCTAAAAGACAGAAAGTAATTTGGACAATAAAAATAATTAAACTTTCCAAATATATAAGAGCAATTCTTAAGAGACTGGAGGAAACAAAATCTTTTCCCTTAGAAATGCCAATAATCTTCTAGAGTAAAACAGCCCTGTTTCAGGAGATTCTGAGAGCCTGGAAATAGTTTATTTTGGACTGAAATTGTATGATCTCTAATGACCATCCTAATAGATTTTATTCACCTGACTTTGGCCTTGTGCATGGGTGGATTTTCTTTTTTTTTTCTTTTTTTTATTAGAAGAATATAGAAATACAGTTGAGGGGGAAACATTATCAAAACATTAGCAATCAATGGATATAAACTTTGTTGTCGAGGGGAAAAACCAGATCATGGATAACCACCTTGGAATTTACCTATTGCAGTTTCCGCCAGAAGAACTCATGGGTTAAATGGGTAGTTCGTGGAGGAATGACATCGGCTTCTGGGATGGTTCCCCCATCTTCCTAATCTCCAGACTCTTATGAGTTCTTCATATACCCTCCCCCCTCCCCATCCCCCTCGCTATACCTCTAAGCATCCTATAGAGCCATTCCCCTAATGCTCTGAAAGTCATTCAATTTGCAGTTTTGTTAGGTTAGCTGTCAGCCCTAGTGCTTCCCCATATATGCTAGCATCAACAGATGAGAGAAACCATTCGGCCCTTGAGTCTCTGAGATTGGGAGACTTCAC
>PVKS010047736.1:0-12706 GCA_004027875.1 Aplodontia rufa | reverse complement strand
ATTAAGGATGGAACCACCTTATGACCCAGCTATCCCACTCCTGGGAATGTTCCCAAAAGATTTAGAATCAGCGTATTATAGTGATGTGGCTTCATCAATGTTTATAGCAGCTCAATTTACTATAGCTAGATTATGGAACCAACCCAGATGCCCCTCACTTGATGAGTGGATACAAAAGCTTTGGTTCATATATACTATGAAAATTATATTTTTAACAGGGACTGATGAGTACGCAGTGATGTTTAGGTAATTTTGTCCAGTTTCTTGTCTGCCGTGTTGCAGTGGGACAGTTGGTTCTGACAACCTGGCTCCCAGCCACAGAGGAAGCCCGTGGGATTCACTTATTGGCAACATTTTGCAGTAGCCCATGTTTTCTATCCAGTTCAATTCAGATTGGTATTTTTGCATTACTGATTTGTATGCAGGTGTGCTCTTTATGAATGAGTTGGAGAGGAGCCACGCAAGTTATTGATGTACATACAACTTGCATGGGTTTTCATGAGTTCAGATTCAGGCATCTGTCAAGGGGTGAAGAATCGGGTTTGCTGGGAGGACCAAACAAACAAACAAACAAACGTTTGCTATCTTAGTGGTTACAACTGTGTGCTAAGAATTTTTTTTTGTTAGAGATGATAATAAATGATTTTATCCTAGTAGACATGATGGAATTCAGAGTACAAAGGTAAAAGAAAGAAGGTAGCCTAACTCCCTTAACTCCAACCTTGATCATTTTTGCTCATAAGAAGGTAGAAACTTCACTGTGGGCACCCACAGCACCTTCCTTTTAGTAACTGATAATTCAATCGCCACCAAGAGGCTCTAAGTGTCTTGTTTTATGTCTAGTAAGCACTTCAAATCCGCTTTAAAAAAGTAGATAGATCTAAGAAAGTTTTTTCTCCTTAATTCCAGCCCCATCCAGGCACCTCGATAGTACATTGAATTATTCTATTATTCAGAACTGCTGAGTTAAGTGGGGGAAGATTCAAATGCCTCTAGGAATTATGGAAATATGAGATTCTATTCAGCAGAAATAGAGTACTTTGTGGGTGGTTCAGGTCAGAGAGTTTCCTTTCATAGCTGTGAATGCAATTCACACATTTTGGTGAACTGATCTGGTTCTTCCTCTTTCTTCCTTCAGGCTCTTCCCAACAGAGGCAGTACCTCTGTCTTATTTGACTTTATAATCCTGGCACAGTTTCTGACACTGAATCACTGTTTGGTGAATGAATATTTCATCAACTCCAAAATGAAAAGTACTATTTTTGTTAGTCAGTGTGTTAAAATAAAAATTATTACAATTACTTAATTAAGCTTCTATGTAATTAAAAGGTGAATGAGCTCTGCACTTGAATATCTTCGGCAGAGACATTATACAAATAAATGAGTATCTTAGACTGCATTTGTTGGGATATGATTTGGTTTCTTTTCCCTCCCAATTATAAAAAAAAAATGGCTTTTCAGGATGAAACAAAGAATAGGGAAAAATTAATGATCTCTTCAAGAAAAGGATGTTTTAATTTTTTAGTAATTGTGTTTATTCATATAAGTGCAAGCATCTTGAGTGTGTGTATGAGGAAGGCTGAGGAAGGAAAATCAACAAATAGCTGAGAGGGGAGATAAATAAGGAGACAGACAATGTCTCATTTACATCAAGCTGTGAGACGAGGTATTTGTTATTGAATCCTTGGAATAAGAGCACAGCTCTTGTTTATGTACATTTGTTCTCAGTTTGAAAGACAGCCCAAGAGGTAAAATAAAATGAGAGTGCCTCAAATGCCTTCTAAATTTCCCCTTAAATTGAATTTCTTGTTTTATCAGGGAACAATACTTGCACTGATGTTAGGCAGACAGCTAAAAGGTCAACAAGTTCCCTTGGTTGCCTTTTGTCAAGGGTTTTTGACTTGTCTGTGAATAAAGATCTCCCAGGAGGAAGGCAGACCTGTACTTCCTGTCATCTAGCAGACAGCGATGAATTTGAAAATGTTACAAAAAGCTTAAGGGACTTCAGGCACACCCTCGGACCCTCTGCGGATGCCAATCGCCGCCCATGTAAACATGCACACAGAAATGTTTTGGATTTGTTCTGTCAACTTTTGGTTGTGGAACAAATTGTTCCACAGCAGCCCACCTTGAATACAGAATGAGGCGTGGACTGTTGCTGGAGCTGCCTCAAGCCTCATCAGAAGACACCACCACCTCCACTCACTCCGAGGAAGAGCGTGCTTGACAGGAGGAGCTGGGGGCCGCAGGAGTGGCCACGCTGCGTTTTCCTGACCTTGTTTCTGCTGTTTAAACCTCTGCACATCTTTTTTTGGGGTATTTTTCAGTGTCTGAGATTTCTGTGTGTGTGTTAACAGGTAAGGCTCAACGACTAGCATCTAGACAAAATGAAATGGGTCTCTCCTGAAAATGTTAGTCATTTTTTAAAAATTAGTGAATTATTGTTTTTCACCAAAATAGTCCCAACAAGAAATATTTTCCCTTTAAAATTTTTTTTTAAAATTCTTTACGTGGTTTTTTTCTTGGAAAAGCAAGTGGCCTTTTGTCATCCTCCTTTAAGCTGGAAATTTATTATTGTCTTTTCTAAGCCCCATTTGGGTAACTGGAAACTCAGACTAGAAGAGAGCGTCTCCAGAAAGCACTGGCTCACTTCTGGCATTATTTCTGTATAATCACCAATGGAATAAAGACCATTTAAATTCCTTATTGCAAATGTCACTGATCAAAATATATGCATGCTCATTTATTTGACAAATATTGATTTCAAGTAAGAAAAGCTGGACAGGTGCTGTAGAGAATAACTAGTAACAACAACTGGTATAATCTGAGAGTGAACCATGTTCTGGGCAATGTGTTAAGTACTTGATGTATACTCTTTTTCACTTTTCAGAAAAAAAAAATCGCAAAAAGAATTTTCTATCGGAATCAAGACATACACGGTCTGAAAGCTAGTAAATGCTGCAGGTATGATTTGAACCTAGGCCTTTCTAAATTAAAATCCTGTGTGAATTAGTGAACATTCCTGTTAGAAAGGAAGATTTGGTAATTTCAGGTCGTGTTTTAACATGACTCACACCAGGCTGCTAAGAAAAGAACTGTCCGATATGTTACTGGATGGGAAGATTGTCATAAAGAAGCCTCAGTTCCTCTCTTCTTCAGGCTGATAGATCTGCATTGAAATTCCAGTAAAAATTCTATTAGCAGCTTGAGGGAGAAAGAACCATGAAATTCTAAAGCTCATCTTAAAGAGAAGGTACACAGAAATGGGCAAAAAGTTTAAAGAGTCAGTAATGGTGGAATTGTCTTATTGGATAGTTAAATGTATTATAAAGTCACATTAAATAAAATTGATGGTTGATCATTGTTTTGGATTGAGTCCCTATCCTAGGGTGCCAGCATACCAAAAACCAAATGGTTGGTCATTGTTTTGGATTGAGTCCCTATCCTAGGGCTCCAGCATACCAAAAACCAAAATGAAGTAGCCATATTGGATGCTGTGTAATCAAATTAAAATATTAAAAAACAGGAAAATCCTCAAATAGGGCAGTTTTTACCCCAACCCAGGAAATTTACAGCAACTAATTAGAAAGGGTCCTGTCAACCTGATCTAGTACATCAAGGAAGTCCTTTACAAGGAGAATCACTTGAACTTAACTGCAGTTAACCAGCCTGCCTTTTGGTATACTGCTATTTCGTTGTTCCCATTCATGTTGCCTTATAAAATTCAACTGTTCTTCTATGCCCAATGCTGCCCTACTCATGAATTACTAATAAATGCCAATTAGTCTTTAAAATAAATTTGCTGGAAATTTTCTTTCCTTTTTATTTCTTTTTTACGGTACAGGGATTGAACCCATGACCTCAAACATGCTAAGCCGAGGCTGGAGCGGTGCCTCTGTAGTTACAGCACTTGCCTGGCATTTGAACCCCATCACCACATAAACAGCAAAGTGTAAGAGCAAAGAAACCACATAAAAAACTGGATTAAAATTGATTCACTCACTGGCACTCTATTTTAAACAAACAAACAAACAAACAAACATGCTAAGCTGACGCTGTACCACTGAGCAACATTCTCAGTCTTTTGCACTTTATTTTGAGATGGGGGAATGGTGTCTTGCTAAATCTCTGGGTTGGCTTTGAACTTGTGATCCTCCTGCCTCGGCTTCTGAGTAACTGGGATTATAGGCAGAAAATTTGTTTTTAATACATTTAACCAGTTACATATTAATTTATACCATTATGAAGATTAGACTAATCAATGGAACAAGCCCAGAAAGAGCCCAAGAAAGAACAAAACTTTAGAGTATGCACACTTTTAGTATCTATATCTTGGTGAGTTTGAAGATAAGTGTATGCTTGAAAAACCATCACTATAAATATCATAAACATGGCCATCACCTCTAAGATTTTCCTGCCCCACCCTTTTTGGTGGTTGTTGTAAGATTATTCAACACAAGACCTTCCTTCTTAACCAATGTTTATACATACAATATATTATTGTTCACACAATACCTCGCATGTTCTCTGTTCTGGGATCTTATCCTAAGTGTCATTCTATATTTAGTCATTTGATTGCTATAGCTCCTTCCTTCTTTCTTTCCTTCCTTCCTTTCTTCCTTTCATTTATACTTTTATTTTTGTACCAGGGATTGAACCCAGGGGTGCTTAATTACTGAACCACAACCCCATCCCATTTTTATTTTTTATTTTGAGACAATGTCTCCCTAAGTTGCTTAGGACCTTGCTAAGTTGCTGAGGCTGACTTTGAACTGGTGATTCTCCTGCCTCAGCCTCCTGAGCCACTGGGATACAGGCATTCACCACTGTACCTGGCAGCCCCTTTTTATTTTACTTTCCTTATTTTTGATGACCTTGACAGTTTGGAGGAGTACTGGTCAGGCATTTTGTAGAATGCCACTCAATATGTAATTTCTGAGAAACTATGGTTAGACTGAGGTTGTGTTGGGAGGAAGTAAAGTTCTGTTAATATTGCTCATATCATGGGTCACAGGTTCCTTGGTTATGTGTGTGTGCTTATCATAGATTGCTAGTTTAATTCTTCTGTATTCTGAAAATATATTTTGTAAGCTTTAAGTACTTTGAGATTCCTTGCAAGGTGTGTTTTGGCTAGCATATGGTGAAAATTGGTTAATGTTCCTTGTACGTTTGAAAAGAATGGGGATCTCATTAGTAGCTATTTGCTGTGTGTGGACTGCATCTCATCACTAGTGGTCTTTTTTGGCTGTTTAAATTCCAGCCTTTTCCTGGAGCCTCCAAGCTAAAGGACCCATGAGTGTTCTATTTCAGCCTGATACCTTTCCTGGGCCTCCAGTGTCAATTAAAATCACTGTATTCTCTTATCATTTCTAGTATACCATGATTTATCTTTTTATTCAACCTTGGTTATTCATGAAAAACATGTTCTTCTCTTGTTCTACAGAATTTCTGTTCTTTTAGTGGGGAAGCTTCTTGCTGTATTGCCACCAACTGCATCTCCTCCCCACCCATAAAACATACTGTCTTATATGCAAATATTGATTTAAGCCAAATTCTGAAGTTTTGGGGTCAGGCTGAATGAAGTTTCACTCTGCATAGAAGTGAAATTAATACTGCTCACTCTAAAATGCTTGGTAGTATCAAAAGGATCCTCTGTCAACACGTCCCAAAAAATGACAGTCAAAAGTTTGAAATGAAACTGTATCCCTTTTAAGTGAGTAAATGTTCTTCTTCGTGTATACTGGACAAGTACACTTCCCTGTAGGAATAAAAATATGTAACAAAGAAAAGTACGAGGGTAAATCCTTAAGCAGATCTGTAGTTCAAATTAAGTTACTCCTAAATGACTTGGTAAATACTGTGCTAAGGGCGTCACTGAATTATCTTACTCATTTCTCACAGCAACCCTAAAGTTCTTACTGTATTAGGATATTAAATTAGAATTTATAACTTAAATACCAAGAGATAATATGTGCTGGCTTCCATAGGGAAATAGAAGAATGAAAGAGGTGAGAACTGGTGAGGGAGATCTCTTTAGAAGAGACAGCATTGTGATTGTTGGTCCCACGTTAAGGCAGTTTGTCTGCCCTTCACCTTCGGTCTGGTGAGAGGGACTTAAGAGAACCACCCTCACCTGTCCTTCTTGTTACCATGATCACCCTTCTGTGCAACAGTGCAGCAGCTCTTCTCTAATTGTAACTTAGTAACACTGATCTACCTTTCCCCATCCTTCCCTCCTGCACCCTGCTCTCCTTAGCCTCTGATGACTAACAGTTCCACTCTCAACTTCTATGAGATCAATTTGCTTGGATTCCACATATTGGGAAAGTAATGTGGCACTTGTTTTCTGTGCTTCTCTTACTTCACTTAATATGATGAGCTCCAATTTTTCCAAGTTGTTGCAAATGAAAGAATTTCACTTTTTAGTGTCTGAACAATATTCCGTTTTCTTTATGCATTTATCAGTTGATGGGCACTTTGGTTATTTCCATTTCTTGGCTCTTGTGAATCATGCTACAGTGACCACAGGAGTGCAGATGTCTCTTCAACATACTGATTTTTTTCCTTTGGATATATACCCAGTGGTGGCATTACTGGATCATTTAGTGGTTGTATTTTAATTATTTTTGAGGAGCCTCCATACTGCTTTCCATAATAGTTATACTAATTTACATTCCCACTAAGAGTGTGCAAGTGTTTCCTTTCTATATATCCTCACCAACACTGGTCTTTTTGATCATAGCCATTCTTACTGGGGTAGGGTTACATATTTCCCTGTGGTTTTGATTTGCATTTCCTTGATGATTAGTGAGGTAAAGCATTTTTTCATGTACCTATTGAGCTTTTTTTGGCTTCTTTTGTTATGTCTATTTAGATCTGTTGCCCATTTTTAAATCAGTTTTTTAATTTTAATTTTTGCTGTTGATTTTGGAGTTCCCTCTGGATATCAAACCCTTATCAGATTTGAGTTTGCAAATATTTTCTGCGATTCTGTAGATGGTCTCTTCACTGTGCTGATTGTTTCTTTTACTATGCAAAAGTTGTTAGTTTGATAAAACCACATTTTTCTAATTTTGCTATTGCTTCCTATACTTTGGGAGTCTTCTCCAAAAAATCCTTGCCCATTCCAATGTCCTAAAACATTTCCTCTGTTTTCTTCTAGTGGTTTCATAGTTTCAAGTATTTAGTCCATTTTGGTTTGACTTTTATAGATGGTGAGAGCTGGGGGTCTAGCTTCATCCTTCTGCATGTGGACATTCCAGTTCTCCTAGTACTATTTATTGAAAAGACTATCCTTTTTCCAATGTGTGTTCTTAGCACTTTTGTCAAAAATCAATTGTCTATAGATGTGTGAGTTGACTTCTAGGCTCTCTATTCTGTTCCATAGGCCTATGTGTCTGTTTTCATGCCAATGTCATGCTGTTTTTATAGCTATAACTTTATAGTTTATTTTGGAGGCAGGAGTATATTGCCTCCTGCTTTGTTCTTATTGATCAGGATGATGGGCTGGGCTGGGCATGTTGCTCAGTGGTGCATTGCTTGCTTAGCACACATGAAGTCCAGGGTTTGAGCCCCAGTACTCCCCTCCAGAAAAAATGACTTTCATTCTTTGAGTGTAGTGTGTGTGTGTGTGTGTGTGTGTGTGTGTGTTTCTGTGCAAATTTTAAATTTTTTTTCTAGTTTGGTGAAGAATGTTATTGGTATTTGATAGAGATTTTATTGAATATGTGAGTAACTTTGGATAGTATGAGAATTTAACAACAGTGAGGCTTCAATCCATGAACACAGGATGCCTTTTCACTTTTTTATATCCTCTTCAATTTCTTTTATCAATGTGCTATAATTTCCAATGTAGAGATCTTGCATTGTTTCAATTAAATATATTCCTAGGTTTTGTTTTATTTATAGTTATGGTACATGGAATTGCTTTCTTGATTTTTTATTTTAGATAATTTGCTATTGGCATATAGTCACGCTATTTTTTCCCCATGTTGGTTTTATGTCCTGCAATTTTGCTAAATTAATTTGTTAGTTCTAGTAGTTTTTTGGTGGAGATTGTTTCATAACATCATGCCATCTGCAAGCAGTGACCATTTGATTTCCTTTGTCTTTTGGATGCCCTTTGTTTCTTTTCCTTGTGTATCTTGCCTTATTCTAGGTCTTAGAAATTTTCAGCTTTCCTTCATCAAATATAATGTTATCTGTTGGATTATTATAAATGACCGTCATGTTCTTTATCTAATTTGTTTAGCATTTTTATCATGAAGGTATGTTGAATTTTTTTCAAATGTCTTGTGAATCTATTTAGATAACAATGTTTCTTTCTTTTTTCTGTTGATGTGGTGTCTCACATTTATTGGTTTGCATATATTGAATCATCCTTGTTTTCTGCTTCAGATGAATCGCACTTGATCATGATGAATATCATGATGAATAAACTTTTTATTGTGTAGTATTTTTTTGTTGAGGATATTTTTTAAGAAAGAGAGAAAGAAAAGGGGAGGGGGAGAAATCGAGAGAGGGAAAGGGAGGGTTAATTTTTAAATTTTTCATCTGGTTTTTGTTTTTCCTCCACTTAGCTATGCATGTGATGATGGGGATCAAACCTGGGTCCTTGCACATGCAAGGCAAGCACTCTACCTCTGAGCCACCTCATTAGCCTTTGTTTAGGATTGTGTGTGTGTGTGTGTGTGTGTGTGTGTGTCTATGTTCGTTAGGGAGATTAGTCTGTAATTTGCTTTTTTTGTTGTATCCTTATTTGGTTTTGATATTAGGGCACTGCTGGCCTTGAAGAAGGTGTTCAGGAGAATTCCTTCCTTTTTTATTTTTTGGATTAACTTTAAAAAGAATTGGTATTAGTTCTTTAAATGCTTGGTAGAATTCAGCAGTGAAGTTATCTGCTCCTTGGCTTTTCTGTGATGCAAGACTTTTCATTACTGATTCAAGCTTATTACTTGTTATTGATTTCTTCAGGTTTTTTTTTATTTCTCCATAATTCAGTCTTTTGTTTGTCTGAAAATGTCTTTTGCTCTCTTTCATTTCTATTTTTTCTTTTTATATTTTTATTAAGAAATTTAGTTGTTGTACAATCAAAAATGCACCCAAAGTAACAATATGGTATGTATATATTTTTAAATCAGATTTACCCCCTAGATCCCTCCTTATACTCCTTCCCTCTCCCCTCCCCCCAACAACCTCCTTCCCAGTCCTTCCTGATTCATCTTATGATTTCCCTAGATTATGAGTTGCTACTCCTTGCTGGGTCTAATACTTGAGACTGATTGTCTTTCACACAGTCCTGGGTTTAGCTCCAGCCTCCACAAACAAGTGAAAACATTCGATCCTTGACTCTCTGGGTTTGGATAACTTTGCTCAACATGATTTCTTCAATTGCCATCTATTTACCTTCAAAGGCTGCAATATCATTATTTCTAATTGCTGAGTAGAACTCCATGGTATATGTATGTGTGTGTGTGTGTGTGTGTGTGTCTGTGTGTGTGTGTGTGTGCATATATATATATATATATATATGTGCATATATATATATATGTGTGTGTGTGTGTGTGTGTGTGTGTGTGTGTGTATATCACAGCTTTTACATCCATTTATCCAGTGAAGGGCAACTGGGTTGGTTCCATAATTTAGCTGTTATGAATTAAGCTGCTATGAACATAGATTTTGCTGTGTCACTGTAAATCCCCTGGAAAAATATCCAGGAGAGGGAAAGCTGGATCCTATGGTGGGTTCATCCTTAATTTTTTGAGGATTCTCCAAACTGCTTTCCAGAGGGGCTATACTAGTCTGCATTTCCACCAATAGTGTGCTAGTGTTCTTTTCTCTCCGCAACCCCTCCAGCATCTATTATTGTTTATATACTTCATTTTTGCCAATCTGACTGGCGTGAAGTGAAATCTTAATGTAGTTTTCATTTGCATTTCTCTGGTTACTAGCGATTTAGAGCACTTTCTCATGTACTCATTGGCTTGCTCAATGTCCTCTGTTGAGAAGTTTCTATTTAGCTCTTTGGCCCATTCATTAATTGGATTGTTTATGGTTTTGAGGTTGAGATTTTTGAGGACTTTATAAATTCTGGATATTAGTCCCCTGTCAGAAGAATCATAGGCCATGATTCTCTCCCATTCTGTAGGAAGTTTTTTGAAATTTTCAATCAATTCCTTAGCTGTGCAAAAGCTTTTTAGCTTTACAACATCACACTCACTGATTTTTAACTTTACTTCTTTTACTTTGGGTGATATGTTGAGAATGTCTTTGCCTACTCCCAAATGCTGGAGTGTTGGTCTTAACTTTTAGTCCAATAGTTGCATGGTAGGTGGTTTAATTCCTAGTTCCTTGATCCATTTTGATTTGATTTTTGTGTAATGTGAAGGATAAGGGTCTAATTTAAAGTTTCTGCAAGTGGCTGTCCAGTTTGTCCAGTACCATTTGTTGAAGAGGCTGTCTCTCCTCCATGTAATATTTTGTCCCCCTTTGTCAAAGATCAGATGTTTAAAGATTTGTGGGTTTGTTTCAGGGTCTTCTATTCTATTCCATTGGTCTTCATTCCTCTCTTGATACCAATACCATGCTGTCTTTGTTACTACAGCTCTATAGTGTAGTTTTAGATCTGGTATAGCAAAACCACCTATTTCTTCTTTCTTGCTTAGTAATGTTTTGGCTATTCTGGGTTTCTTATTGTTCCAAATGAATCTGAGAATTGCTTTTGCTATACCTGTAAAGAATGACATTGGTATCTTGATGGGGATTGCATTGAATCTATATAGTGCTTTTGGCAGAATGGCCGTCTTTATTATATTAATTATACCTAACCAAGAGCATGGAATGTCTTTCCATCTTCTCAGGTCGTCTTGGATTTCATTCTTCAGGGTCTGATAATTTTTATTGTAGAGATCTTTGACTTCCCTTGTTAGATTAATTCACAAGTACTTTATTCTTTTCAAGGATATTGTGAATGGGACCAATTTCCTGACTTCTTCTTCCGTCCTATTATTGTTAGTGTATAGGAAAGCTATTGATTTATGAGTATTGATCTTGTAGCCTGCCACTTTGCTAAATTTGTTCATAAGTTCAAGCAGTTTTCTGGTGGAGTTTTTTCATCTTCCAAATAAAGGATCATATCATCAGCAAAAAGGAATAGTTTGACTTCCTTTCTTCCTATTATCATCCCTTTGATTTCCTTCTCTTGCCTGATTGCTGCAGCTAAGGTCTCAAGAACTTTATTGAATGAAAGTGGTGAGAGTGGACAGCTTTGTCTTGTTCCCTAGTTTAGTGGAAATGCTTTCAGCTTTTCTCCATTTACTATTATACTAGCTGAGGATTTGGCATATATAGCCTTAACATAGTTTAGATAAATTCCTTTGATCCCTATCTTCTCTAGAGTTTTGAGCATCAAAGGGTGCTGAACTTTATCAAAGGCCTTTTCTGCATCAATTGAGATGATCATATGGTTTTTGTCCTTAATTCTGTTTTAGTAATGAATTACATTAATTGATTTGTGTATGTTGAACCAGCCCTGCATGACTGGAATGAAGCTCACTTGATCATGATGAAGTATCTTCTTGATATGTTTTTGAATATGGTTTGCTAGAACTTTATTAAGGATTTTTGTGTCCAAGTTCATCAGGGATACTGGTCTGCAGTTTTCTTTTTTTGATATGTCCTTCTTGGGTTTTGGTATCAGAGTTATGGTTGGTTCATAAAAAATGTTTGGGAGAGTTCCCCCCTTTTCAATTTCTTGAATAGCTTAATAAGGAGAGGGGTTAGCTCTTCCTCGAAAGTGTGATAAATCTCAGCAGGGAAACTGTCTGGTCCCGGACTTTTCTTTTTTGGTAGGCTTTTAATTGCTGTATGGATTTCAGTGCCTGTTATTGAGCTGTTTAGGAATTCAATATTGACCTGTGTCAATTTAGGGATTTGTATATGTGTAGAAATTTGTCTGTGTCTTCCAGATTATCTAAATTAGAGGAGTATAGTTTTTTGAAATATGATCTTAAAATTCATTGGATTTCCGTGGAGTCAGTAGTGATCATTCCCTTTTCATTGGTGATTTTATTGATTTGCTTCATTTCTCTCTTTCTTTTTGTGAGATCAGCTAGGGGTCTATCAATTTTATTTATTTTTTCAAAGTACTAACTCTTTGTTTCATCAATTCTTTTTATTGTTTTTTTTTTTTTGTTCTCAATTTCATTGATTTCAGCTCTGATCATGATTATTTCCTGTCTTCTGCAGGCTTTGGGGGTAGATTGGTCTTCCTTTTGTAGAGCTTTAAGGTGGAGCATGAGCTTATTTATTTGTGATCTCTCTTCATTTTTAATGTTGGCACTCAGTGCTATACATTTTCCCCTTAGGAATGCTTTCATGCTGTCCCAGAGGTTTCAATATGTTGTGTCTTCATTCTTATTCTCTTTCAAAAATTTTTTGATTTAGTTCTTGTGTCTTTTTGGATCCATTCTTCATTTAATAGGGTATTATACAATCTCCATGAATATGTGTGTTTTCTGTTATGATTTTTGCTGTTGATTGTTAGGGTCATGGCGCTATGGTCTGATAGGATTCATGGAATAATGTCTACTTTTATATATTTGCTGAAATTTCCTGTGTGAACCAGAATATGGTCATTTTGGAGAAGGATCCATATGCTGCTGAGAAGAAGATGTATTCTGCTGAAATGAGGTGGAATGTTCTATAT
>PVKS010047735.1:0-12700 GCA_004027875.1 Aplodontia rufa | reverse complement strand
GGTGGAGAGCATGTGGGGGGCGTTCTGGAAAACATAGGGGGTGAGGGGAATCCTGGGGTAAACATAGGATGCTGTGTGTTCTGTGGTAGAGAGCGGGTGGGGGAGTCCTCGGGTAGGAGCATGTGGGGTGCATCCTAGGGTAGACAGCAATAGGAGAGTTCTGGGTTACACACTGATCGGATTTGGAAGCATCCTTGGGTAGAGAGTGGGTGAAAGGCATCATGCGTTAGACAGAGGGTGGGATGGATCCTGTGGTAGATAAACGATGGGGGTTACTTGGCTAGACAGCAGATGGGGAGCTTCCTGGTGTAGACAGCGGGTTGGGTGCGTCCGGGGGTAGACAGCGGGTAGGAGGTGTCCGGGGTAGACAGAGGGTGGGGCGTCCTGGAGAAGACAGCTAGTGGGAGGGGACCTGAACAGGACAGAGGGTTTGATGGGTCCTAGGTAAGACAACAGGTTAGGGCGTCCTGGGGTGGGAGTGGTCCTGGTGTAGACAGTGGGTGGGGGGTTTCTTAAGTAGAAATTAATGTTGACACTGGAGGCAGCAGGGGAGGGCACACCAGGATCCTCTTTCTTGTTACTGTACTGGTGAGTTTTCCAATGTTTCTGGCCGTGGACTTGCGAGGGTGGCAGTACCCCTTGCATGTGGCTAGACCAACAAGGCCTGCAGTGGGCGAGTTTGACCTCCCTGGCATCAAACAGCAGACATACAGGATCTTGGGGAGCCTCGGTAGTAGGTAGAGAAGCTCCAATGTGGGCAAGGGATGGGGGAGGGCATGTGATTCCTGGTCAGGGGAGGCCTTTGGGGACCAGGACAGTTGCTTGGTGTGGGATGGATGGCTTGAGCATTGAGGACACAAGGTCAGACAGTGGTTGTTTGTGCAGGGAGTACTGCAGATGAGGTTTGTTGCATGATTTTGCAAGGTGTACCTGCAAGGGGGCAGGAATGGCCCTGGATTATTATTCCATGCAAAGTTGGGATGTATAGAGGAAGAGGAAGCCCAAACCTGGACTGGTGTGCTGCACTGCTGCGCCTGATTCCTTGTCTGATTTGTGGCCACTGTATATTTATGGCTTCCTGAAGTATGCCTGCGTTGCCCTGCTTTAAGCCTGGACTTGTGTGCGCCAGTAGCCTGGGCTGCCATCTTGCAAGGCTGGTGAAAGCATCAGGTAGTGAGGCCTGCAGTGTGCCCAGAGATAGAGGGAGAGCATGTGTGTGAAGCTAGGAGAGGGCTGAGGAAGCCAGGAGAGGTGTTGGGTTCAGAATTGATATGGGTAGCCTCAAGAAGAGAAGGAGAGGCACTCATTGTTGGGGCAGGAGGTAGAGACTGAGGGTTAGCATGATGTTTCTGGGAGTCTTAGATTGTGCTTGGCACCTTCCCTTGGGATACAGATAGGGATGTGTGTCTCCGAGTTGGGGAGTGTGTGTTGGGGTGTTGGCCAGGCCACTGCAGGTGGGTGGAAGTATTTTGTGGGAAGCATAAAGAAACCGGTGTCCAGGGCACCTGAGTTTTGATTTCAAGAAGTGTGTTGAAGGCTTGAATTGCATTATCACTATGGAGAGCATGTACTGCTACTTACATTTTACCAAAACACAAATTTTCCGATTCGTAGGTGTGTGACTGTAATCAACTGGATTTCTAATTAATGTTGATTTTGACACTTTACCTTTTCTTACTGAAAAGATATATAACGATTTAATCTTCGATATAGTGTGTGGGAGTGTGTGTGGAAATACGCACACGTGTTTGCTTCTACACAGCTAAGGATTCCTTGAGCTGAACAATAAAAATGTGGCCCTGAAGACTTTTTGTAACACTACCATTTCTTGTACATTCTTTCCATTTTGACCCATAACCAGAGGTCCCTCCACTGCTCTATGTCTGCATGGTGGGCTACATGACATTTTGGTAATGATATATAGTTTCCTGTGTGCAATATGTATTAAGGATCAAAGCCTCTGAGGAAGTTGAGTTTACCTTAAAATTGTGGGAGATCCATAAAAAGCTGAGTCTGCTATGTGGTTGTCTTTTTTCTCTCTGTGTCCACTTGAGTGACTTCAGCAAACATTTGGTTGTGGCAAAACAGAGGATTTTCCTACATGCATATACGTGGAATATTCACCAACTTTAATGATCATTTGCCTTAGTTCTTACTCATCCTCCATTGGAAGACGGAACACAATTGCTAAATGGGCTTTCCTGGTTATTTATTACACTTGTTAATTTTGAAGTGGGACCCAAGCTAGGGTGGTGTAGCTGGAGATATGTTTTCTACAAGCCAACACTGCTCCTTGGCCATGGAGCGTGGCCAAAGGCTTTGCAGATATCTTGGAGGAAATCCAAGCAGGGAGGCCTGGTGTCTGCGAAGGTTTAGGTTTTGAGAATCTCACAATTTGCCCCGGGTCTTCCAAATGGTGAAGACGTAATTGTCAACGTAATGGCATTAGCAGGAGGAACCTTTGAAATGGAGTTAGTTCATAACAGAATGCCCCTCACGGATCGACCACAACCATTCCAGAAGAAAACTGAGGGCATACGAAGTTTTTCCTTGCACTTTGAGTATACTCAAGCAGCATGCATGTTCAAAAACAGAAAGCTCACAGAAATTCCCCAGGAACCCATTTCTGGCCATGATTTGAAGTTGGAATTCCGTGCTTGCAAATCCCTAAGGAGTAAATGTCCACTGGGTGCAAGCCAGGCAATCTAAGTAACAGTGCTATTGCTCGCGAGTGAGGTGAGTGTTTGAAATGGAGATTAAGAGATGATGGAGAGAAGAGATGGGATTTGTGAGATCACTGGAAGATGCAGCTGTGGCACCTGTTGGTGGTGTCAGGGTGAAACAAAATAACTACACATGCATCAACTTTTGTTTTCTTCATGGAGGTATGTGATCATTCATGGAAAGACTGAGATTGGAAAGGTGGGACAAGAGAAATGAGAAAGTTTAGAAAACACTGTTTTGATTGGGTCCTGGGACGACAGGAAGGTGGGTGAACACACTACGTGGATAGATGACAACAGATGTAGAGCAGAAGAGTATCAAGAGAAGATTTGTCATTACGAAAAGCGAAACTTCAACAGGAGTAGAAAGAGATAACGATGCAGGTGTGTATTTCCATTGGGTCCAATAGCTGGATGCATGTTTGGAAGAGTGTTTACTCCACAAATATGCGAATAATGAAAAGAGGGAGTTCAAGAATTTTTTCAGGGAATGAGTAAGCCAAGCACCACAGTCTTTTCTGAATTTGGCCTGGTCTCTCTGGGTCAAGTCTGCTGCAAACTTCTTCAAAAATCACAGAACTTGGCCACTCCGCACTGCTTCCCTTTCCATCCATAGCAGGCACCCTCAGTGCTCATCTGCACTCACCTCCAATGTATGGACCCAGTATGGAAGCTATGTCTCTCATTCAATTGAAATTCCTTCCTCTAAGTTGGCTGTGAACTTCAACACTGCCTTAGGCGCAGCCTTGCTCAGTGCACCTGTCATTGCTGTCCAGTCCCCAATGCTTCTGGGATTCTTGGCTTCCTGTCTGAGCTCCAAGCAGCACTTTTGTAAGTTTGCCCACATTTCTTACATCTTCCCTGAATCCGCGTTACATCCTGGCTCTTTTGCATAGTCTGAAAGTCTCCTATGCCAGCACAGCATTTGTGCGTTGCAGAGAATCCTGAGGGGTGATTATCCCAAAAGACACTGTGAGCATCTCTGAGCGCTGTAGTGTGTATGACCCAGGAAATGCTGAGTGCAATCAAGGGGTTGTACATTGATGTTCTCATTTCTCCTTTTTCCATTGTGACAGGGGGGTGGAATCCATGCCTGTGTCAGACCACACTCTCTCACCCCAAGCTGCTGTGGCCCCACCCATGGCCACACTCTCAGACATCCAGTGGGCCTTATTCCCTCAAGACAGAGCATATGGAACAGGAGGTTTTTGAAAGCGGAGGGATTTCATCCGGGAGGCTTCAGAAGAAGACCGACGGCCTGGAAGAGGACATGCTTCTGCTGTACTCTGTGTCCCGGAAAACTGAAGAATAGAATATTGACACTGGAAACAGCATCGGAGTTCACACCTGGATCCTCTTTCTTGTTAATGCACTGGTGAGTTTTCCAATATTTCCAGCCCGGGCCTTGCGAGGGTGGAAATGCCCCTTTTTGTGCCTGGCCCAACCAGGCCTGCAGTGGGCGAGTTTGACCTCCCTGGCATCCAACGGAAGTCCTACAGGATCTTGGAGAGCCTTGGCAGAAGGTAGGGAATCTCCAGTGTGGGTAATGGATGTGCGGGGGCATGTGTTTCCTGGTCAAGGGAGGCCTTCAGGGACTGGGGACAGTTGCTGGGTGTGGGATGGATGGCTTGAGCATTGAGGACACAAGTTCAGGCAGTGGTTGTTGGTGCAGGGGCTACTGCAGCAGAGGCTTTTTGCATGATTTTGCAAGGTGTACCTGCAAGGGGGCAGGAATGGCCCTGCATTGTTCACAGAGCAGCCTTCCATGCAAGGTTGGGATGTATAGAGGAAGAGGCAGCACAAATCTGGACTGGTGTGATGCACTACTGTCCCTGATTCCGTATCTGATTTTTGGCCACTAGATGTTTTTGGCCTCCTGGAGCATGCCTACGTTGTCCTGGTTTGAGCCTGGACATATTTGCACCAGTAGACTGTGCTCCCGTCTTGTAAGGCTGGTCCCAGCATCAGGTAATGAGGTCTGCAGTTTGCCCAGAGGTAGAGGGAGGGCATGTGTGTGAAGCTAGGAGAGGGCTGAGGAGGTCAGGATAAGTGCTGGGTTCAGAGGTGATATGGGTAGCCTCAAGACGAGAAGGAGAGGCAATCTTTGTTGGTTTAGGAGGTAGAGACTGAGGGTTAGCATGATGTTTCTGGGAGTCTTAGTTTGTGCTTGGTACTTTCCCTTGGGATCCAGGTAGAGATGGGTGTCTCTGAGTTGGGGAGTGTGTGAGGGTGTTGGCCAGGCCATTGCAGGTTGGTGGAAGTATTTTGTGGGAAGCGTAAAGAGACCGATGTCCAGGGAACTTGAGCTTTGTTTTCAAGAAGTGTGTTGAAGTCTTGAAATGCATTATCAATTTGGGGAGCATATAATGCTTCTTACAATTTACCAAATCTAAACCCTCCTATTGGTAGGTGTGTGACTGTATACAACTGTATTTCTAATTCATGGTGATTTTGAAATTTTACCTTTTCTTCCTTAAAAGATAGGTAACGATTTAATCTTAGATATAGTGCATGTGAGTGTGTGGGGAAACGCACACATGTGTGTGCTTCTACACAGCTTAGGATTCCTTGAGCTGAATGATCAAAATGTGGCCCTAAAGGCTTTTTGTAGCACTACCATTTTCTTGTACATTCTTTCTACGTTGACCCATAACCAGAGGTCCCTCCAGTGCTATATATAGGCACGGTGTGCGACATGATATTTTGTTGACAATATGCGGTACGCTTGTGCAATATGTATTAAGGCTCAAGGCCTCTGAGTCCGTTGAGTTTGGTATAAAAATGTGGGAGATTTGTGAAAAACTGACTCTGCTAAATGGTTTTCTTTTTTTTCTGTCTTTTTCCATTTAAGTGACTTCAGCAAACTTTTGGTTGTGGCAAAACAGAGGATTTTCCTATATGCATATACGTGGAATATTCACCAACTTTAATGATCCTTTTTTCTTAGTTCTTACTCATCCTTCATTGGAAGATGGAACACAATGCTCATTTGGCTGTCATGTATTTATTACACTTGTTAATTTTAATGCTGGGACCCAAGCTAAGCAGGTGTAGCTGGAAGTGTGTTTTTCACAAGCCAACTCTGCTGCTTGGTCATGGACCTTGGCAAAGGTTCTGCAGAAATCTCATAGGAAATCCACATAGGGAGAATTGATGTTTCCGAAGTTTAGGTTCTGAGAATCTCATCATTTGCCCCGGTTCTTTCAAATGGTTAAGACATAATTATCAAGGAAATGGCATTAGCAGGAGAAACCTTTGAAATGGAGTTAGTTCATGACAGAATGTCCCTCAGGGATCGACCACAACCCTTCCAGAAGAAAACTGAGGGTGTACAAAGTTTTTCCTTGCACTTTGAGTATACTCAAGCAGCATGCATGTTCAAAAACAGAACACTCACAGAAATTCACTAGGCACTCATTTCTGGCCATGATTTGATGTTGGAATTCCCTGCTTGCAAATCCCTGAGGATTTGTCCTCCCTGGTGTCCATCGGCAGACCTACAGGATCTTGGAGAGCCTCAGCAGAAGGTAGGGAAGATTCAGTGTGGGCAAGGGATGGGGGAGTGCATGTGCTTCCTGGTCAGGGGAGGCCTTCAGGGACCAGGTCAGTTGCTGGGTGTGGGATGGATGGCATGAGAATTGAGGACACAAGGTTAGGCAGTGGTTGTTGGTGCAGGGGCTACTGCAGCAGAGGCTTGTTGCATGATTTTGTAAGATGTACCTGCAGGGAGGTAGCAATGGCCCTGGATTTTTCACACAGCAGCCTTACATGCAAGGTTGGGATGTAAAGAGGAAGAGGCAGCCCAAACCTGGACTGGTGTGCTGCACTGCTGTCCCTGACTCCTTGTCTTATTTGTGGATACTGGATGTTTTTGGCCTCCTGAAACATGCCTGCATTTAACTCGTTTGAGCCTGGACTTGTGTGTGCCAGTAGCCTGGGCTGCCATCTTGCAAGGCTGGTCCTGGCATCAGGTAGTGAGATCTGCAGTGTGCCCAGAGGCAGAAGGAGGGCATGCGTGTGAAGCTAGGAGAGGGCTGAGGAGGCCAGGAGGTGTGCTGGGTTCAGAGGCGATATGGGTGCCTCAAGAAATGAAGGAGAGGCACTCTTTGTTGGTGCAGGAGGTAGAGACTGAGGGTTAGCATGATGTTTCTGGTAGTCTTAGTTTGTCTTGGTACCTTCCCTTGGGATCCAGGTAGGGATGTGTGTCTCTGAGTTGGGGAGTGTGCGGGGGTGTTGGCCAGGCCATTGCAGGTTGGTGGAAGTATTTTGTGGGAAGGGTTAAGAGACCAGTATCCAGGGAACCTGAGCTTTGTTTTCAAGAAGTGTGTTGAAGTCTTGAATTGCATTATCAATATGGAGAGCATGTACTGCTCCTTACATTTTACCAAAACCCATATCCTCCTATTGGTAGGTGTGTGACTGTATTAAACTGTATTTTTAATTCACAGAGATTTCAACATATTACCTTTTCTTCCTTAAAAGATAGGTAACAATTTAATCTTAGATATAGTGTGTGTGAGTGGGTGGAGGAATGCGCACATGCTTGTGCTTCTACACAGATAAGGATTCCTTGAGCTGAACAATAAAAATGTGGCCCTGAAGACTTTTTGTAACACTACCTTTTTCTTGTTCATTCTTTCCATTTTGACCCATAACCAGAGGTCCCACCACTGCTATATGTCGGCACGATGTGCAACATGACATTTTGGTAACGAAATGTGGTACACTGTGTGCAATATTTCTTAAGGCTCAAGGCCTCTGAGTTCATTTAGTTTGCTGTAAAAATGTGGGAGACCCATAAAAAACCGAGTCTGCTAAGTGGTTGTCTTTCTTTTTTGTCTGTTTCCATATGAGTGTCTTCAGCAAACTTTTGGTTGTGGCAAAGCAGAGGATTGTCCTATATGCCTATGAGTGAAATAATTACCAACTTTAATGATGTTTTGTCTTAGTTCTTCCTCATCACTTATTGGAAGATGGAACACAATTGCTAAGTAGGCTTTCCTGTGTATTTATTACACTTGTTAATTTTGATGATGGGATCCAAGCTAGGGAGGTGTAGCTGGAGGTGTGCTTTCCAGAAGCCAACTCTATTTTGGCCATGGAGCTTGGCCAAAGGCTCTGCAGATATTTCAGAGGAAATCCAGGTGGGGAGGCCTGGTGTCTCCGAAGGGTTAATTTCTGAGACTCTCACCATTTGACCCAGGTCTTTCAAATGGTGAAGACTTAAGTACCAAGGTAATGGCATTAGCAGGAGGAACCTTTGAAATGGAGTTAGTTCATGACAGAATGCCCCTCACGGAGGGATCACAACCATTCTAGAAGAAAACTGAGGGCATACGAAGACGGTGCCTGGTCACTCAAGAAGGGTGGCAGCAAGGCAACCCGGGTGCAGGTATAACGCCCTGAGCCCAAGCGTGGCCAGGAACTCCGGGGAGAGAAAGACTAGTTGGAACCCAGACAGGACAGGTAGGAGGAACCAGGAGGAGGGAAAAGCTTAGGAGATGAGGCTGTGAGACACAGAGGACAGAAAAGAAAAGGTACTGAGGCAGAAGTGATCAGGAGCACAGCAGGGAACAGACACGTGGGGATGAGGAAATTAGCACCAAGGGTGACACCACCAGGGCCACCATATGGGAAGAGGACACTTGGCCTCCACTGAGTAACGGCCTGCACAGATCAATGATCAAAGCTTCTCATTTATTCAGGTACTGTCCAAATGGATACAATTCAAAGTAGAAAAATGAAAACATAGTAAATTTTATAAAACACAAATTTTTTCATCACATGATCAAATCACAACATGCTGGAAAATGAGGCTGTCCACACAGGCATAAAAATTCCAGTTTATTTCTCTTTGCATGGAAGAAAAGCCTGTTCATACTGAGTATTTAGAAATCAGGGAAATCGTGTGTGAGCAAATGAAAGTGGAAATTTTACCACCCATTCACTACTTTGCAGTGGCAGAAGCCAGTCTGGAACGGTGGCCATGTGCACCAGGATCCTGCAATCACAATCTGCTTCTCTTTAAGGGGTGGACAGCTCTATGAGGCCCATGGGAAGTCTGTTGGGACAGTGGTGGTGAGATGGAAGCAAGAGAGATAGGAGGTGTTCAGAGAATTAAAGAAGTCCTTGTGAAAGTGCCATCCATCTTGACAGGAGGGTCTGACCAACAACATCGAGGTGTAAAATGCTCCACTTCTCACTGGTAAGCCAAATCGACCCTCGGAGCCATTTAGCCAACTTCCCTCACTAAAACCCACCTTGTGATGTGGGACAGTCCTCCTCTTCAAGTGTAAAAAGAAAAAAAGTACAGAAAGAAAATCACTCTAAAAATAATGCTTCCTCAAGAAATAAAATTTTAAAAAATTAGAGTGTTCAAGAGATGGTTTTAGGTATACATACCTAAAAGCAAAAAGAATCATTTAGCAAAATTAAGTCTATTCCTGAGAATTGTAAGCAACAAAAGCCACATTTTATACCAACATATAACAAAATCTCAAAGATGTACAAAGCAATATAAATAATTACACCAAAATAAACAGTGCAACCCAGGCCACATATTCAGAGAGCATGTGTCACATAGAGGGAGACATGCATAGCTCTTCAACTACAGACAAGAGGAAATCAGCAACATCTAGTAAATACAATCTGAAGGTGTTCATAATTAGAACAGCACACAGAGACACCTTCAAGCTCAAGGAGTTTAATAAAGGAAAGCCTGTCAGTGGGCATGGATCTGATAAGGGATGAAGTATCTGTCACCGAGTAGCACAGGCAGTGTAGAATGGTTTCATGGGAGTTGGGATAATGCTGTAGCACAGGAAACACTCACTGTACTAGAAATGTTCCAAGGTTCTGTGAAACAAGATGAAGAGAGAAAAAACTGTTTAGGCACCTGTGCATCTTGTATGTGCCAAGCCAGAAAAAGGAGTTCAGACTCAATGAATGTGACTTGTGAGCACAACAGGACAGCAAGTTGAATCAATTGAGAGGGACAGAGCAATAAATGACAAAAGAATTTTGAGGGTGACAGGCCTCATAGCAAATCCATGAAAGCTGTGACAAACCAACTGAATTTCAACAGTTTCAGGAAGTAGTGAACCTCATGCTGGTTTTCTGACTAGAAAGGAATGCTACATATTCTAAAATAAAATAATCTACAACAACATGATCTCTTGACACATAGAGATCAGAACTTGGAAATAAGAACTTATCAGAATTATTCACAAGCCCTTTACATTGGCTCCGTCATTTTATAAAACACTGTTTTGGACCTCAGAATTACCAAACTGAAGAGCTGTGCTATTAGTGCACTGTGGAAAGAATTGGTAGGCTTGACTCAAAGTGAATGTTTTGGGTCACTTATGTGGTTTCCACAAGATGAACGAGAAGTTACATATGAGAGGCAAAAGATTTTAAATTGACAAAAGATTTGGGCACAGAAACCTAGCAACAGGGAGCCAACTGTTCCTGCAGCAGTCACAGAAAGGAGTGCCCTGCATGATTTAGGATGGGTCTCATATGTATACTTTGCCCAGAGGCTGTGCAAATGGAAGGCCACATGTTGGTGCATAGCCCTTACACCCTGTTGATTCCTATTTAAATATACAGCTGTATGAGAACCTCACACCTAGAGATCATAGAGTTTTCTACAGTTTCAACTAAGTAAAGATTAAAAAAATGCATCTTTCCCAACCAGTAGAATTCCCCTGAGTGGGCATTATTGGACAATACAAAAAAAAGGGAGGGCTGACATATAAGACTGGGAATAAAGAAATGAGCTATATTTAAACAACTGAGGAGTGGTCGTTAAGCAAGAGCTAGGGTTCTCTCAGGTTTGTTCCCAGAACTTGAGGATGATACCAGGGGCACCCTACCACACAGTGACCACCTTCTCTCCTTTGCCTCACTCTTCGGAGGGAGTGCTTTGTCCATTTGTGTTCTCTGGCTTGAAAGGTGCACATTTCCTGCCTGAGTATCCCACAGACTGGGAAGACAGGCCTGTGCCAAGGGCCCAGAGACAACCTAACCTGCACACCCCAGTGCCAGAGCAAACAGAGCTTGAAAGGTTTCACAAACAATCCCTCAGACATCATGAATCCTTCCATAGCGGTGAGAGCCAGTGTTGATAGTGTGGGACACACAGCCAACTGCTGCTGAGGCTCACCAATGGAAGGAAAAGTCTGAGTGTCAGTTGGTCTCCTGCTGGTCTTGCCCATGCACATGCTGATGATGCTGCACTCCACAGCCAATCTGAACCCAGTAGGAGCATTCATGTTCATCATAATCTGGCCCTGACGCTTGGCAACCACTGTTGGGGAGTTCAGAGCTATCAAAGCACAGAGCTGTGCTGTTGGGGCACTGTGGAGAGACACAGTTGGCTTGAATCTAATTATTGATTTGAGTCGCTGGTGAGGTTTCTGTCCAAGCCAGTGAGAGGTGCCTCTGAGCCTTGACCTCTGCCACGAGGAAAGGCTTTGGTGTGCTGGCTTATTATCAGGGACTCTATGGTTCCTGCACCAGCCTGAGGATGGAGTGCCTGTGCTTTAGATTGGGCACTTCTTGTGGACTCCACTCACCCAGAGGCCAGGTGGGCTACAAAGCTGAGAGCAGGATCCCGAAGATTGTGTGTTCCGGAATTGTGTCCAAAGTGCGGCGTATGCTCGCTCGTAGCCAATGTGGCGTGAATAACAGTGATGATAACAACAGGAAATAGACCTGGTTCCCAGGGGCAAGGGGATGTATGGGATTAGGGAGCATTTCCCAGACTGTGTCCATAGGATGGCCACTGTGAGTGTGAATCTCCCCTCACCAATGACGCTTGGCTTTTTCCCTCTACAATGGCCTGAGCAAGTCATATCTACAAAGCTTGGTGTGCCCCCATGCCTAGCATGTGTAGGTGAAAAGAACAACAAAACTCCCCTCCCACACATAAGGCATTCCCCTAACAGCACTTTTTGACTAGTGCATGTGATTTTAGGAGAAAAATGCGGGGCATTTTCCCTATATATTTCAGTACACTGGGCCAGCAAACTGTCATATGCTAAGTACTGTATCATGGTGTCAGAAATAGGATGAACAAATATTTGTGATGGAAGCCCAGTATCAGTGTGTTAACAGGCCCACGTATACAAGGTATTTCCTGAGGGACCTCACCAGGTATCTTGTGATAGGGGAAATATTGATGAAAGACTGTTTTTCACAGTGGCATGAATAGGGGTTCCAATGTCGCTGCTGATGAGGATTTTATAGAGTATTTCAACATATTCACTCATTTCCAACTCCTCTTACTTGAAAGGCTTGCTAGGTTCCAGGACACTCAGACCAATGTTTGCAAAGAAGAGATGTTTTCCTTCAAGCTGTCAGAGTGTGGTCCTAGATTTCACCAATCAACTGCATAGCAGCAGACAGGAAGGAGCAAATTGAGAGCAAAATGGAAATTGGAGAAAGTGTGCAAGGAAAGTGAGTATCCAAAAAGTGTTAAGGTCTGACTTTTCTCACTGATCATAAAAGAATGATCCTTGACTATATGGCTGATTAGCATTTGGAGAGCACCAGCTGCAGAGGAACAAGTCTTCTCACTCAGCCGTTGGGCAATCATTTTGAGATCTGTTATTGAAAATAGAATATCTCTACATATTGAAAGCACACAGCCTCTTTTCTCATGGCTTTTTCAGGGTATCTTTTTTTATGTACAGTAATGGAGGGTCTGAATATGTTCTTTAAGTATTTTAATGAGAAAACATTTCCAATTTTTGTTTATCATTGCATACTTTCTAGAAGAACCTTAGAAGTGAAGCCCTGAATAACTTGTTTCTCTGCAGTTTCTCCTCTAGAAAACTTTATATCATATTCACCCACTATTACTCCTTTTCATTTTCTTTATTTGAAGTTTGCTGTATGACAGCACAAGTGTACAACATTTGAATAGATAAGAAAAGTTCTGTTGCTTTTGACATTTCTCTTTTTTGTATGAT
>PVKS010047734.1:0-12701 GCA_004027875.1 Aplodontia rufa | reverse complement strand
TACAGGAAAAGAGGAATTTAATTTATCTCTATTCACTGATGACATGATTCTATTCCTAGAAGACCCAACAACATCAACCGGAAAAATCCTAGAGCTTACAGGCAATTTCTGCAAAGTAGCTGGGTACAAGATCAACTCCAGTAAGTCTCTAGCTTTCCTTTACTCCAGCAACAAATCCGCAGAAGAAGAAATCAGGAAATCTCTCCCATTCACCATCTCCTCCAAAAAAGGGGAATACTTGGGCATTAACCTTCCAAAGTATATTAAGGACCTCCACAAAGAAAACTATCAAACACTAAAAAAGAAATTACAGAAGACCTGAGCAGGTGGAAAAACATTCTATGCCCATGGTTAGGCAAAATCAATATAATAAAAATGTCCATTCTACCCAAAGCCCTATACAGATTTAATGCAATCCCTATCAAGATATCAATGACATTCTTCACAGATATAGAAAAAGCAATTATCAAGTTCATATGGAATAACAGGATACCCAGATTGGCCATTACATTACTCTACATGAACGAAGAAGTAGGGGGTATCTCAATCCCTGATCTGAAATAATATTACAGAGATGTAGTAGCAAAAACAGCATGGTATTGGTATCAAAACAGAACTGAATACAAGTGGAACAGAACAGAAAATCCTGAGACAGATTCCTCCACATATTTAACTATTTGAAATTTGATAAAGGGCGCAAAAGCATAGTGTGGAAGAAAGATAGCCTGTTCAACAAATGGTGTTGGACAAATTGGACAGCCATGTGTAGACAACTGAAGCTGGATCCTTATCTTTCACCCTGCACAAAAATGAAATCAAAATGGATCAAAGATCTGGATATTAAGCCAACAATTTTAAACTTACTAGAAAAAGAAGTAGGGTCAACACTATAGGTCATAGGAGTCGGCAGTGCCTTCCTTCACAAAATGCCCATGGCTCAAGTAGTAAAGTCAAGAATAAATGAATGGGATGCAATTAAACTAAAAAGCTTTTGGAAAACAGCTAAAGATCTAGTCAAGAGCATCAAGAGAGAATGGGAGATAACCTTTGCTTGCTACACCTCAGACAAAGGGCTATTATCCAGAATATACAAAGAACTAAAGAAACTAAACACCAAAATCACAAATAATACAATAAATAGATGGGCTACGGATCTGAAAAGAAACTTCTCAGCAGAGGAAATCCAGAAAGCCCATAAATATATGAGAAAATGCTCTACATCATTACTTATAAGAGAAAAGCAAATCAAAACTTCAATGAGATACCACCTCACTCCTGTTAGAGTGGCAAAAATGAAGAATATCAACAACAACAGATGCTGGAGGGGCTGTGGGAAAAGAGGAACACTGTCACACTGCTGGTGGGATTGTAAATTGGTTCAGCCACTATGGAAAGCAGTGTGGAGAATCCTCAGAAAATTAAGAATGGAACCACCTTATGACCTAGCTTTCCTACTGGGTATTTTCCCAAAAGAGTTAAAATCAGCATATTATAGTGATGTGGCATCCTCAATGTTTACAGCAGCTCAATTTGCTATAGCTACACTATGGAACCAACCCAGATGCCTCACTCGACGAGTGGATACAAAAACTTTGGTACATATATACAATAGAATACTACTTGGCCATTAGAGAAGATGATATTATGGCTTTTGAAATCAAATGGTTGGAGATGGAAAGAATTATGCTAAGTGAAGTATACCAATCTCAGAGCCGCAAGGGCCAAATGGTTTCTCTCATCTGTGGAAGCTAGAACACATGGGGAAGCAGTATGTTAAATGGCTAAGCTAATAATAACTTCAAATTGTATGAATCTTAACACAACAGAGGGATGACTCCCTAGGATACTTGGAGTCATAGTGTGGGGGACAGGGTGGGGGGGAGTGCTTAGGAAGAACTCCTAGGAGACTGGAGGGAGGGAATATGGGGGAATCATCTCAGAAGGAGATCTCGGACCTCCACTAGGTATCCATTTAATTCAGGGGTTCTTTTGGGGAAAACAGCAACATAGGGAACCCAAGCTGTGCATCCATGACATGGCATTAGCCCTGGATAACTATGTGTATATACATTTATTCTTGAGTGTTTGATAATATTTCCCCCTCTGTTGTAACTCCATATTCATCTAATAATTTTTTTTAAAAAAGAAGAATTCTGAGGGTGGAGCAGTGGCTCAGTGGTTGCAGCACTTGCCCAGCATGTGCAAGGATGCGAGTTCAAACTGCAGCACCACATACACAGTGAAGTGTTGGAACACTGTGAAGACCATGTGAAAAACTAAATAAAGTTGATTCTTTCTCTCTCTCACTCTCTCTCCCTTAAAAAAATAAAAATAAGTAGAGGAAGAATTCTGAGGCCACACCTGGATGTAGAATTGAGGAGGGATGGCAGATAGGCAAAGCATTTGGCATCTTCCAGTTATACACTGCATGATAATGGAGTAGGGGAATAAGACTGAGAAGTGACACCTTTGAAGTCATCTTTCAATAAGTTCTCCTCAGTAATGGTGGGTATAACTTCTAGAACAGTTCTGTTTCTCAAGTGTTGGAAAGTACTAGAAGAGCTTGAATCAATGAGATTAAAAAGTATTTATATGGACAAGTGTAAGAACAACAAGGAGAACTAGAATCCACATCAGCAGAAATAAAATGATTCTGAACTTTGCATACCTGTCATTAACATATTCTTGACCTTTATTTGAATGCCTGAATGTTACATTATGGGCAGCTTGCCTGAAGTATTTTTCATGAGAGAATAATTTCTGGATAGGGTTTTGTGAAACAATTTAACTCTCCCAGCTTTTTTTTTCTCACAAGGCAATATTAAGAGGTCATTATGTCAAATGTAGTACTGCATCACTTCCTAGTTTTTGCAATGTTTCCAATATTTTTAAGTGGATATTTAAATCATAAATTCCGGAACTTCTATTAGAAAGTCTTTCTGTTTTCTTTAACTTTTTTTAAGAAAGAGGGAACAGTGAGAGTGAGAGAGAAAAAATTTTTATTTAGTTTTTTATGTGACTTTCATTCAACAGACACTTGTGTCTGTTGTGTATGTGGTGTTGGGGTTCGAACCTCTGTACTTGTGCATGCTAGGCAAACGCCGTAACCTCCAAGCCACTGCTCCAGCCCAAGACTTACCCTTTTCTAATTTTCATTTTTCATCATTGTCTTTGTCTAAATGAACATGCAGTGTTTTTCCTAAGGAAACAAAATGGAAAATTATTTTAATTTTAGAAAAAGAAATGGTCTCTAAATTAAAGATAATGCATGCAAATCAACCTGGAAGGAATTATGTTCACATGTTAAAAGTTATTCCCTTTGGATGGTGAAAATACATTTCATTTTTTTCTTCCATCTACTTTCTTTACACTTGTATAATTGTCTTGTATGAATATGCATTACTTTTTATCAGAAGAAACATAATCATACCTTAATGTAAAAGATAATGTAAAAGAAAAATAATAGTATAATCCCAATAATTGTTTTATAAGAATTCTGGGAAAACTTGGATGTTCAGCTGGCTAAACTACTGGGAAGTTCTAGGAAAGGTTTCAAATCTCTTTTAATAAGCACCTTCTGGGGGCTGGACCACTGGCTTAGTGGTTATGGTGCTTGCCTGGCATGTGTAAGTACATCAGTTCAAACCCCAGAACCACATACACCATGAAGTTTTGGAGCAATGAAAGCCATATGAAAAATGAAATAAAATTGATTCTTTCTCTCTAACTCACTGTCCATCTCTCTCTTAAAAAATTAAAAAAAATAAGCATTTCTGTATTGCTAGGAAGTTCTTTGTCTTACTTAATCCAAATTTCTTGAAGTAATTAAATGAACTCTTTCTCCCCCTCTCCTCCTTTCTCCTTTTCTCTTGTCTGTCTTTTAAAAATTATCTTTCTCACATGTCTATTTATTTATTATCGGATAAGATTTTACTGGAAAGAATGTTGTTTTGTATTAAATGATCTATGCTTCTGTGTAAAAGGTGCTAAATTAGGAACAATAAATATATGGTTTACAATTTATTTTAAAAGGGAAGTTTCTAAAAGTATAAACAAATTCTGTGTGTTTGATTATTATTTTCATAAAAAAAGAGAGACAGAGAAATAAAATCAATTATTTTTTTTACAGAGATAGGGAGAATGAGAGAGAGGGAAAGAGAGAAAGAGAGAGAGAGAGAGAATCAACTTTATTTAGTTTTTCTTCTGGTTTTCATTGCTCTCACACTTTGCTATGTACTTGACACTGGGGTCTGAACCCGCATAGTCGCACATGCCAAGCAAGTGCCACAATTGTTGAGCCACTGCTCCAGCCCAGTGTGTTTGATTATTAATTGATGCTTTATGAATTTTGCTTTGTGCCAAATTATGTGAAAGATGCACTAAGGAGCTTTGGGACATTCTTTTGTGAAGAAAGTTCATGACAAATTCAAAGAAGACCTGGTAATTTTTGGCTATCTACCAGTAGACTGTGGGGAGAGTTGATTCGTCTATGGACGAGGCAGCCTTACTAATTTTAAAATTGAATATAATTGGAGTGCAGTCCATACTTTTGAACAAGAAATGGGGACAAAGACTATCAGTGCTTTCTTGCATATTAGACACAGATATCAATAGACAGAATGATACAAATGATTCTGTTTTCCATAATGACACAGCTCTTACTATAACATGGTTTAAATACTAGCACAGAAAAAAATGGACTATATATGGAGATGGCACTAGCATCCAGAAGCCAAGGATATGAAGAACCTCAAAGACCATGTAAAGATGCTACAAAAATTGCTATACACAACATTTGATTTAGGGAATTTCTTGGTCAGATCCCTATTTGTGAAAATCTCTTTGACATTTCTGTGAACAATGAATTGGAAATAAGGAATAATCCTAGTAGGAGATAATGAGAATTCTAACTAGCAAATTGGAGAATGAGATCAGGAATTCAAAAAGATAGAAGGAGGTTGTGTGTACAAATGTGATTTCAGCATTAGAATCAATGGAATTTGGAAGTCCATGAGTGAGGCCCTATAATGAAAGATAGATTAGAAAGAGTTAAAGTTTTGTGTCTTACACAAATCTCTGAGAATGCAGACATAAACAAACAGGTAAACTTTCATATTTTAATGTAAAATTTGATACAGTGGACAATTGTGCAGAAGTGTGATTGGAGGACAAAAGGGTTTAATCTAAGGATATTAAATTGGGGGAAACAGAGCAAGGTCTATTTGTTCAGATTCTTCTTGGCACTCATGTGTCTTCAATTCCTTTTCTTAATGTAAAAAGAGCACACTCCTGGAATAAGGAATCTTATGACTTTCTTCAGGGAGAGGGGAGAGGGAAAGCCAGGGAGTCACCTTCATAGGGATTATCAGCTTCACGAAGGAGGACAAGATCTAGGTGAGAGTGACCTTCCTGATTCTGCAGTTTTCTCAGATACAAAATTTCCATATTTTTGAGTAACGTTTCCTAAATTCCATAAGTATGATGTACTTGGGTGAGTGTGAGCAAAGGGTTAAGAAGGAATATAAGACTCTTGGCCAAATTCTATTTATGGTTGTAAGGGAGTAAAGAAGTATATTTGGAAAAAGATAAAATATGTAGCTTTGAATATATTGATTTTGAACTTGACAGAAAAGACATAATCAATATCTGGAAAAATTGACATAAACTGGCACTATGTGACCACATCAGATTCACAGATTTCCAAATAAAATATTTGACTAAAGAATATAGTGAACGAGTATTAATTACCTAATTTCTAAATAGGAATTTGCCCTCAATTTTTACTGATAATGTTTGGAATACAAAAGGCATGCAAATCATATATTGTACACGAGAGAAAAAAATACTTGCAAGATTTGATAAGGCCATGAATCTTACCTTACAGGCATAAAAAGGTTGATGATTTCTCATAAAGACAAGTGTTACATGCAGGTGAGAACTATCAATTGTATCTAGTGAAAAGCAACACAGTTGAGGTACTGAAAAATAATGAAGTAGCTGAAAATGAATCAAAATCCAATGACCAGGTAAGCACAACACAATCAGAAAGAAAAATGATTGAGGCGAAATGAGCTTACTGATCAACTCACATTTTTCTATATTCAGATTTGGCCCAGCTCGTTTATTGTTCATTACCTGCCCACCTCAAATCACAGTACTGGGTTCGTTTTCACCAATGATTCAGAAATATAGTTTCAGTACTTTCCTCTTTTCTATCTTTCTTTCTGGATAACTAAAACGCTATTCCTATTTTCATCTTCATTATTCCAAGGTAGTAAACATTTATCATTTCTTTTTCTTTCTGTTATTTACTGTTAAACTTGATTTGTCATTTTATTAATATAGAATCATCCTTCCTGAAATCATACCTAAAATATGTTTAGTTTTTGGGCACTGGGTGCTAAGGTAATTTACCTATTCTACCAAGAATATTCAATATCCATTTTTTCCCTTAAGTTATTTGTGAATTGCATGGGATTTGGATTTCCTATAAATCTAAAAAAATCTTTTTTCTTTTTTGGATTTCTACCTTCCGAAAATATATACAATAGCAGATGAATATAATGGTATACAATAGATGAAAATATGAATGTCTAGGTGGGGGGTGTAGAAATGGATATGAAGACCTGATGTGTGTGATCAGGATGCTGTCTTTGGATAGGATAAGGCTTTGATCCAATATTAAATCCAAGTAAGGTTACTGGGAAGAAAGAATCCAAATGAGAAACTATGAATGGCTGGTTGGTTGGTTAGTCGGTTGTGATAGAGAAGTATAGCACTGGTTGAAAGGAATTATTATATATAGTACAAGAATTTACTAACAGTCTAGTTTGGTCATATCCCAGCAGAATACCATCTATGCTATTTTCACATATTCTTCAAGTGACAAATTAATATATAGTTGTAGTATATTTAGTGGCAAAACCAATTATCCTTCAATGATTCTACTAAATAAATGTGCATTAGCTTTGCATTTTCAATGATCTGTATCATATACTATATATCCAAAGAAACAAAATGATCAAACTACTAGAATCTCATCATTTTTTTTTATTTCTATGACCAGATTTAAGTGATCTGGAATATACATTATTAAAACAGTTACCAACCTGGATCCAGGTAGCTACATTTTCATGAAAATGTAGGATGATTTTGAAAAGGAATTCACCATGTGAAAATGTATTTAATCTTATCAGAAAATAATATGTTTCGTTAATGGCAATTTTAGTATTAATATGACTGACAATGTTAGAAAAAAGTCAGTCTTGATTTGAAGGCCTCATGGTGGACAGGGAGCGACCATTACTACACCCATCACCCATTATTAGGAGGAATTTATACTGCACATCCCAACTTAATTTTCTCATTTAATTCTTCTTGAGGTGCATGCATGTGTTTGTTTCCATAATGATCCAATTAACCAATGTTAATTAACCAATAATTTTTGCCAATTTATTACTAATATAAAATGAAACCACCTTATTTAGCAATGCCAAGGCTCAGGCAATAAAACTTCACCAGTTTTTCAAGTAATTAACAGCTGCAAAAAGGTTAAATTGATATACTTAAGGTATAATTTATTTTAAGTAATAATGGGAAGTACTACACATTTTAAAATGGATAGTGTGACTTGGAGGCAAATAGGAAAACCCTTCTTTTTTAATTTTTTATTCATTTGACATAGTTTTGCATATTGGAAGGAATTGTTACATAATTATACATACATATTGACAAAGTAAGTTAAAACCAATCCTAGACAAGATCTCCCCCCTTTAACCATTCGCTGGTCTCATGTTATAGATAGAAATGAGCATATACATATGTATTAATTTATGAATTTTCTGATCTACTCTGCCTATCTGTGTATAGTTGGTCTTCTCATGGGTGTTGAGGATTCCAAATTGCATTGATAACACCCCTAATGCCTCCCTACCTACTCTGACTCCCTCCCTTCTTCCCTCAGCTTCATAATTATGGTTCCTCCTGCTTATGTGAAAATTCATCTAAGTTGAGTTTATTTTTTGAGCTTATCTAACTTTCAATCTGTTTTAGATTTTATTCTAGCCTCCACATAGGAGAGGAAGTCTCTGAGTTTAGGATATTTCACTCAGCATAATTTTTTCCATCTCTATACATTTGGCTGCAAATGTTGTGGTATTATTCTCACTAATAGCAGAATATATATATCACAGTTTTTTAATCCACTCATCCAGCAAGGGGAATCTGGGTTCGTTCCATAGTTTAGCTGTTGTAAATTTAGCTGCTATAAACATTGATGTAGCTTTATCTCTGTAGTATGCTGATTCTAGCTTTTTTTGGGAAATACCCAGGAGTAGGCCCACTGGGTCAAAAGGTAGTTCCAACCCTGATATTTTAAGGCGTCTCCACACTGCTTGCATTCCCACCAACAGTGTGATAGTGTTCCTTTCTTCCCACAGCCCTCCAGCATCAGTTATTGTTCATATTCTTCATTTTTGCCACTCTGACTGCAGTGTGGTGGAATCTCAGTGGAGTTTTGATTTGCATTTCTCTGATTGTTAGTGATATAGAACACTTTAGCATATATTTATTGGCTTTTTGGACTTCATTCATTGAGAAGTTTCTACTTAGTTCTCTAGTCCATTTATTGATTGGATAATTTGTGGGTTTGGTGTTCAGGTTTTTGAGTTTTTGTATATTTTGGATATTAGTCCTCTGTCAGAGGTGTAGCAGGCAAAGATTTTCTCCCATTCTGTAGGTTCTTTCCTGACACTCTTGACTACTTCTTTAGCTGTACAGAAGTGTTTCAGTTTAAGGGCATCACACTCATTTATTCTTGGCTTTAATTCGTGAGCTATGGGAATCTATTGGAGGAAAGAGGTGCCTACATCAATGTGGTGGAGTGTTGATACTATTGTTTTCTTCTGGCAATCGTATAGTTGCTGGTTTAATTTATAACTCTTTGATTTGTTTCTTTTTGATTTTGTGCAGGGTGAGAGATAGGATCTAATTTCAGTTGTCTGCACATGGCTGTCTTGTTTGTCCACCACCATTTGTTGAACAGGTTGTCTTTCTTCAACATTATGTTTTTGCACCCTTTTCAAATATCAGATGGTTAAAGATATGTGGATTCATCTCAGAATCTTCTATTCTGTTCCATTGGTCTTCAGTTCTGTTTTGATACCAATACCATGCTGTTTTTGTTACTCAAGTAGATAAGGATAATTCCTCCTAACTGTAAAATCTGTTAAGAATTTGTGGTTAAGAATCCAATTAGAATACTTTTTTCAGAGTTATAATGGGAAGGGGAAGGGAGGGATAAGGAAGGGTAATTGGGGGGGCACTCCTGGGGATAAATGCAATACCCAGAATATATACACATTTTATATTATTTTGTTAAAATCTTGTAAGGTTGCTCAAAATAAAAAAAATCAGTGAAAATGAGAATATATTTTAACTGAGAAAGTAAAATGCCATGTATTAAAAAAAAATGAATCCAATTAGAACTGGTCAGCAGGGCCAAAGTGACCTGGAGATGTCATGACAGTGAGGACTTGAAAGACTGTTGTCATCCTGCTGTCTGTCAAAACTCAAGAGGTTATAATCCCAGCAGTTTGGGAGGATTGCAAGTTCAAAGCTCACCTCAGGAACTTAGGGAGGCCCTAAGCAACTGAAGGGAGTCTCTGTCTCTAAATAAATAAATAAAGGAGTGAGGATGTTGCTCAGTGGTTAAATACTCTTAGTTTATTCCCTAGCATTAGAAAAAAAATGTCATGTAGTTGACCTGGGCAGGACTTTCTGGAAACTTCCCTGTTATCCCCCAAAAAAGCTGGATTGCAAGAAAGGCACATGGTCTCTCTCCTCTGCGAGAGGACCCACTTTCTCCCTTTAGAGTGTCCCCCTTTTCCCTTTCCCATCCCTTCAATAAACTCATGCCTGCTACTCTGGGTGACATATCTGACTTGATAGTGGGTACTGGAGTTTGAAGGAGTGGTCTTTGCACTGTCTAAGTTTTCTGGAAGGCCCCAGGACTGTAACATACCCCCCCAAAAAAGCTAGGTGTAGAATTTTGGCTTTTTATTCAGCAGCACATAGATGTTTCACTGCAATGTTGTGGAAATGAACTAATTAATTAATAAAATGAAGCAGTCACAATACCCCGAAATCATGGAAGCTATTCAAATTCTATAGTATATTCTTATTAAAAAGAACTAACCTATCATTAGAAATTATATTGAGCATTACTGAACAGAGAATATGTTTGTGATATAATTAAAGGCCAAAAGCAGGCTATGAAATATTATACAGAATGACTCCAGATAGACATACTTGGAAAGGCAGGCAGACAGTCCTGTGTTTCTATTCTTGATTTCGATCTTACTATGTAAAATTAATAAATAATTTAATCCAGATGAGTTTCACTTTCTTTATCTGTATGTGGCCATTAGAATAGTATCTACTACCAAGGATGGTTCTGATCATTAAAAATCTGAAAACCCCTAAACAGAATCTTTATTTTTATTCTTACACATCCAAAGTTCAACCAATACTGTGTCTTGTGTTGGTGATATTTGGGGTAGGTTTTTTTCTTTTCTTTTGTGTTATATTTTCATTCTATAAAAATATATAGTTAAGTGTGGAGGCACACCTATAATCCCAGCAACTCAGAATGCTGAGTCAGGAGGATCACTAGTTCAAAGCCAGCCTCAGCAACTTAGCAATACTCTTTCTCAAAATAAAAATTTAAAAAATAAAAAGGGCTGGTCATGTAGCTCAGTGGTCAATAGCTTCTGAGTTCAATCACTAGCACCAAGAATAAATAGAAAATAAAAGAATATATAGATGTGTGATTAGACAAGTCAGTAAAAATAAGTTATTATTTGAAAAAAGGAGAAACAGGAACTTACAGACTATAGCTGAACATATTTTAAATACTTAAAGGGTGATAGTGTAACTTGAAGGTTTAAAAGAGAATATTATGAAGAAAAAGCTGAAACATTGCTGCAATAGAAATTAAATGATATTTAAGAGACAGGTGCCTAGCTGTTCTCTAAGCTAGAGTGATGAAAAGAATAAATGGATATAATTATACCTAATTAAAATTCCTCCTGTTATGATGGGAAAAATTACAGAATAAGAAGTGGTTAAGAATGTATACCTTGGAATCAGAGGACTATCGTGGAAATTTTGGTTTGTTCAGTTATAGTATGGCCTCTATTAAAGATATTTCATCTCAGTAGGACTTGATTTCCTTGTCTATTAATTGGAGACAAAATGATGCACACAGAAATCTTATTGTAATGTCTGGCACAAAGTATTCTCTCAGTAAATGTCACCTTCAGTTAGTTAACATCTTGTACACTTTTAAAAAAGGTTTAGAGTCTGTAGAGCAAGGTTTGTCTCAGCTCTGCTTTATACACTCGTAACTACCCTTCTCTGAGCACAGGTTTATCATTTGTAAAATAGAAAAAGTGCTATTTGTTCTATCCCCTTCCTAGTGTTTGTTATGTGACTCAAGTGAGATAAGCAATGTGAACATTCCTTGGAAAATATAACACTCTTCAGTTTTTTTATTTTTTTATTAAGAAGTTAAGTTATTGTGCATTCATTAATGCATATAAAGTAACAATATGATATGCATTTGTTCTTAAAACAGAATTGCCCCCACATCACCCACACCCGAGTCTCTTAATTCTTCTGTATTTCTCCCCTACAAGCGATATAAATGTTGGATTGTGAATTTTCCAGAATTAAATGATTGCATAAGTATTATTTGGATTATCAGGGTTGGGGGGGTAAAGAGTATACTACATTGTTGATTGTCTTCCTAGATCCCTCCCTATCCTCTCTCTCTCCCCCCACCACAAATCTATGATTCCCCTAGATTATATGTTGCTCTGCCTTGACTCAGTCTAAGACATGAGTTTGAGTACCCTTCACCCAAGCCTGGGCTTTGGTTTGCTCTAGCCTCCACAAATGAGTGAAAACATTACACCCTTAAGAGTTGGGGTTTGGCTAACTTCACTCTGCATTATTTCTTCCATTTACCTTCGAAGGCCACAATACTGTTATTTCTAATTGCTGAGCAGAATTTCATTGTGTGTGTGTGTGTGTGTGTGTACATCAGAGTTTTTGCATCCATTCATCCATCCAGTGAGGGGCATATGGGTTGGTTCCATAATTTAGTTATTGTAAATTGAGCTGCTATGAAAATGGATTTTGCTGTGTTGGTGTAATGTGCTGATTGTAACTCCTCTGGAAAAATTCTAAGAAGAGGGATAGCTGTATCATATGGTGGATCCATCCCTAATCTTTCGAGTAGTCTGCACACTGCTTTCTAGAGTGGTTGTACCAGTCTATAGTTTCACAAACAGTTTATAAATATAATTAAGTGCTACATGCTTGAATTATTGACTTATGTCAGTAAAGCAGCACAGGCGCTGTTAACACCAAAGTTGCTATCAAATATTATTGGCTCTCTTACTTAGCAATAAGGCATGGTTTCATTGAGTGGATCATGTGAATAATATGGGTAATCTTTTTTAAAATTTTTTTATTTTTGAACAACCATACAAGTTTTTAACAAAATAATATAAAATGTGTATATATTCTGGATATTGCAATTACCCCCAGGAGTGCCCCCCCAATTACCCTCCCTTATCCCGCCCTTCCCCTTCCCACTATATCTCTAAAAAAAGTATTAGATTGTAAAACATTACATC